>PVKE010021873.1:0-26100 GCA_004027555.1 Craseonycteris thonglongyai
AGTGCATAGTTATTTCTATTTTACTTTTTGACAGATAGAGAGAGAGACAGAGACAGAGACAGTTAGAGAACCAAACTGTGGGAACTCCCCAGTTCAGCACGTGGGTCCTGCCTGGGCCGGAGCCGGGACTCGATCCTCGGTCCTCATGGCCTCAAAGCGAGCGCTCAACCCGCTGAGCCGTCCCGGCTTTCCCCTAGATGTATCTCTTGCAAACCACGTATTACCGGGCTTCTTTCTTTCATTTGGTCTACCTTTGTGTTTTAATTGGGCAGTTAATCAATTTACATTTATGTACTTGTTGATATAGTTGGTTTAAATCTTACCATTGAATGCTTTCTATTTGTTGTACCTGATCTTTGTTCTTTCTTTTCTTGCACTTTTTGGTATTGATTATTTTTTATTCCATTTTCCTGTCTATTAGCTTGAAAGTTATTCATTATTTGCACAATTTCTATAGTAGTTACACTATAGATTGTAACTTATTCTTGACCTATAAAAGTCTAATTACTTGGTATATTTTTAATCCTTTTTCTAAACAATGCAAAGACCTTAGAACACTTTTAGTCTATTTTATTGTCTTTCCTGACATATTATTTTAAGAAAAGTTGTGAAGAAAAGGAAAATGATCATACTTAAAAATAATAGTGGCAAGAAACTTCCAGTATATAAAAACATTACAAGGTGTTCAAAACATTTATGATTATTGTTTTAGCTGCAATAACAAAGATTGAGTATCTTCTAAAAGTATTCATTACAAGATATATTCTACACATTCCACACAAGAGAAAGACAACATTTTACTTAAACATAGTACAAAGTTTACTCTTTTCCCCCTCAGAATATTTTTGCCCATTCATTTGTGATTTTTCTGCATCTCTTTGTTGCAACTTGATATTTTTCTATTTAGAAATCAATTTTGGTAAACAATATAAAATATAGGTTTAACTTACATTTTTCCTCAAGTTATGTGCTCATATACAAGGGCTGTCTGGAGAAAATCCAGCCATAAATGCCTCGATTTTTTATAGTACATGGCTGGATACTTTCTGGACAGCCCTCATATATTACACAATCAAGTCATTTAATATGTAATCAAGATAAAAGATTTCAACCGAATTTGCTTTTTTTGTGCCTCAATAGCTCTAGATTTCCATGGCTCCTCAAGATGTCCATCTTAATCTTAGGACTTGGCATGGCTTGGTTTATATTTAGAAGTGTGTACCTTTATGAAGAGTTCAACCTCCATCCAGAGCTTCCTCGTCCTGCTCTGGCTGCCCAGATGCCAAGGCTTCTATCTGAAGAACGTCTCAGGAGCCTCTTTACCTACGATGGGATCTGGTGAGATATCACATGTTCTCTCTCTTCCACTTTGGCCTGACATCTCCCTTGTTCCTCCTAGCATTTGCTCTGCCCTATGGTGCCCATTTTACAGATGGTTCCCTACCTTCTTGAACCTGTGCTAGTTGCTAAAATAATTCCAAACTGTGGGACCAGGAAAGGGCTTGGTGTCCAGCGCACAGTCTTTGTTCTCCACAGCACCCAGCAAAGGCCCTTAAGACTTTGGACGGCCCACTTAACCAGAACTACATGAAAGCTGCCGCTGCCTTGCTGTCCTTCTGGGTTCCTCTTCAATGGGGTTGAGATGCTTCTGGCATTCTCACGACTCTCAAGTTTAAAGAAGTTTGGTGCCAGCAATAACTCATGCGAGGGGGACCTTCTTTCTGTCCCCCTTCCCGCCCTTCCCTGTGTCTCTGGCAGGGGCCACTGCTGGGCTTCCAGGGTCTCAGCTCACCTAGGACAGCAGGGATGATAAATGAGGTTCTCAGAATGACACATGGGATTAGACCTCAGGTTTCCTCTTACTCACCAGCTCACCCACCCAACAATGTTCACAGTCTTCTTGCTTGTTTTAGGCTGTTCCCGAAAAATCAGTGCAAGTGTGAAATCAAACATCAGGGCTACAACTTTCAGGATGCCTATGGCCAGAGAGACCTCCCTGCAGTGAAAGCGAGGCGACAGGCTGAATTTGAACATTTTCAGAGGAGGTAATGTAGACTGTGAGGGCTCCTGGGTTCTGGGGAGGAGCGAAAGCTCTCTCTACTTTGCCCTGAGGGTGTGGGTTTGAAGAGAGAAGGAAGCGCTCTTGCTCGTGCAGGGCCCCTGGGAGGACCTATTGAAAATAAACCGAGGAAAGGAAACGGAGGAATATAGCCCTTAAATGAAGATTTACAAAACTTGGCATGTATAAAACATTTTTTAATGTTTTATGTTATTATTATTATATTGTTAAAAAAGAGCAAAGGAATGAAGGCAGTGTAAGATGTCAGTGCAATATTGGTGGCACAGCCTCCTATACCCAGGCCACCATAGCAGGTGACGTTGTAGTCTCACCAAGTTGCACTATCTTATACCTTTACTTTGAAAACACATTGTCCCGCTGCTATGTGCAAGGTCCAGAGTTAAACACTCGGGGTGTACTGACCAGGATTGTTGGTTGAAGAGCAGAAATGGATTCTGGCTGGCTTATATCAAAAGGGAGTTTGTGGGAAGGATGATAAGAACTCAATAAATTCGTAAATGGTAGGATGGCCAGGCTGGGAAATCAAAGTCCAAGGGAGGAGGAAGGGTGGGTAAGCCCTTCTATCCTTTTTTAAATAGCAATCATTTATGAGCTGTCATACAAGATGTGCTATGGTAAAAAATAACACCGTCATGAGTAAGTACTTGAAATTTGGAACAGTCTGGATGGCAAGTTACTTCAGCTGATGGGACTTCAGGATCTTATGAAAAATTGCAATAGAGATGCCCCTTTCATTGGCTTATTGTAAGGGGAATTGTATTAAAGAACTAGTAACTCAAAAGGGGCTTCACATATAGAAGCACTGCAAAACTATTATCCACTATTACTGTGGTGGTTTATTATTAATGTCATTATTATTATAGTTTTCACTGGCAATATATAACACATTAAGAAATACATACATCACCTAAATATTAGGTGCTTGTAAGTGCTACGTGGAAACGTAAATTAAAATATTGTGGTAGAATGCTACCTGATGGCATACAATTTCATGGGATGATAAAGAAGGTGACCTTGAACTCTGATTTGTATATGAAGCAGGAGTTCCCCACGATCCCCCATAAAAGAACATTCCAGAAGGAAGAGTGAAGGCAGGGCCCAAAGTCAGGGCGGGCCTTTCATGATGGCCGCATGACAGGGAAGCAGGCCGTGGCCCTTGGAGTTTCTGTCAGGGAGAAGGTGGTGGGATGGGAGTCCAGAGGGAGGCCCGTCAGCCCGGCCCTGTGAGCCAGGAGGAGGAGTGTGCATTCTGCTTTCCGGGTGATGGAAAGAACTGAACCTGAGATACTTTTATAAAATACCACTCTGGCCTTTCTGGGGAGAATACATTGTAGGGAAGTTAGGGAAACGCATTGAGGAGCCAGGTGGAAGGTAAACGTTTTTTCTGCTGAAACAGTTGTCTGTGTCTTTATGACCAGTCCCAGGTCACCTCCTTAGCGCTGAGCCTAAGTCATGAATCAAGGAAGCCAAAGGATGAGTTGGGCCCCTCCAGGTTTGATTTGGGGAATCAGCCACTACCCCTCCCCCATACTACATACAAAAGGTTAGACTCCCCAGAAGAAAGATGGGGGCACCAACAAGGAGTGTTGAAAGTCAGCCAGCTTCATACACAGGGGATTCTGGCATGAATTTGAACCCTGGAGCCATCAAGGAGTATGAGGAGTGGTAGGGCTCAGTAGTTAGTACTGCCAAGTGAGGCAGACTGGCTTCATTCCAGGCCTGCACCTTCCATGTCCCAGCTAGGTGACCTTGGGCGAGCGGCTTAACCTCCTCTGGAAACCTCCTCTGGAAATAGTTCCTGGAGTTGGGAGCATGAGTTGATGTGTGGAAGGGCTTAAAACTGTATTGGGTGTGTGGCCTCCGTGAGATTATAGGAGAGTAGAGGAGGTAAGCAAAGTATATAAGTAACCACAACTCAATATGATGAGCTCTCACACCAAGCAGAACCTGGGCCCTGCTCTGTGTCCCATAACCCCTCTGCCTGCCTTCCACCAGCACGGTTTCCACTGTTTGTCTCCTGGTCTCTCTTTGTCACTGTCTGTGAGGTCTCTGTAACTGGGGACTTGAGGTGCCTGGCACAGAATAGGAATCAACAAGGATCTGTAGAATAAGTAGGTGGTATGTAGGGGAATATTGGCACATTTATGTAGGATGGTGGCTCTGTCTGTCCTGGGCAGTGCAGGGACGGCTGAGAGAAAGAAGTCATGAGCACCTTTAGGAGGGAGTGTGTTGTGAGGTGTGCAAATTGCAGGAGGTGCACGGTGGGGAAGGGAGAACAGGAGATTGGAGAGGGAGGGAGGGAGGCCACGAGGTGGGTGTCTGTTGGTATTGCGGGCTGATCTGGGCAGAAGGAACTAATTCTAAACAAGGAAGGCCAAGAAGCTGCCCCTCCCTGGCCAGTGGAAATGCTCACTGTCTTGGGATTATATCTGCCAATACAGGTAAGAACAAAAACCGAGCCCAATGATGAAAACTGATGTGACCCAGGTCTCATGCCAATAAGGAAGTAGCCAGGCAGGGAAACACCCAGTTCCTAATAGTGCCTCAAATCTCTCAATTAGCCGATAAATCGTGCTGAACATCTGCTTCAGGAAGAAGGCAGTTATGCACAAAGAGAAATCTAGATCCTGCTCTCAATGAGCTTAGGGTATAATAGAGAGGACACAATCAGTGTGCCAACCCTGAGAGTCACATCCAATCACACCAGAGCTTCTGTGAGCTATTGTGATCACAAGGTGCCTAAACCCAGTTTTGAGTAAATTTGGGCAGTCTGGGGCACATAGAATGTAGTCAGCAAATTCTATGGAACTCATGAGTTCAGCCAAAGCTCAAGGTTGTAATAGCAATCGGAGGGAGTGATGTGGTATGTCCTGGGAGGGAGAGCAGCTTCCACCTCTCAGACTTAAGAAACAACAGTCAAGAAGGTGACACTCAGGGATGTGGGGATAGCTCAGCAGGTTGAGCGCTTGCTTGCTGCCACAAGGTCTGGGGATCAAATCTCAGCCCCAGCCGTGCAGACCCATGTGCTGAACTGTGACACAACTGGTGACCGCTGAGATGGCGGTGAAGGTTCTCACCTCCCATGTGGGAGGCCCCTGTTTTGGTTCTGACTCTGCATGGCCCCAGGTCCAGCTGTGTAGAATGAAACCATGTCACAGCTAATGATGCACAACTATGGAGACTTCTCTGAACCCTTGTCCCTTCTCTCTCTCTCTAACAATAATATCAATCTTAAAAAAAAAAGAAGGCGACATTCAGAAGTGGCCTCATCTCTGTTACCAAACAAGATTCTGATATTCTAGTTTATGGTGTTGGGTCTTGGGTTCTACCCCTCCCAGGGATGGAGGTGCTTTATTTATTTATTTTGTCCCCAGTTTATCAAAGGGTGTGGCAGTCAAGAAGTGAATGAATAATGGGGCATGAAGTGATGTGTGACTCTGGGCAGACCTCTGGGTGTGGCTCATTTCCTGAGGGAATAGAAGCAAAGTACCAAAAATTTGTACAGCATACTACCATTTTTAAAAAAATAGAGGGAATATTTGTGTGTCTGAATGTGTGTATGCAAGTGTGTTTATATATGTTGGGGAAGAGGTATGAACAGTAATGGTAAACATTTGACAATGGGTTTTTAAGGCTTTTGACAGTGGCTTGCAGTGTTTGCCAATTTCCCTAGTTTAATAATCACATCGACACGATGGCAATGAATGCAAAGTTGGGAAGACATACACAGTAGGTCACCATTACATAATATCTCCACAGTACAAATACAATAGATGCAAATAACCTCAAGGACAAAGAAAATTATAAACTATAGTAAACTAATTAGAAAATGATGAGTTCTAAGTGTGTTACCTTTTTTCCCATTGCATTATATTTTAAGTACATTAATTAAAATTTTACTAATGGCTATGTTTAACAACGGGTTTGCAAAATTCCTGAAAATACAATTGGCTTTCCTGGGCCAGTACAAGCCAACTCCAGCATACCACTAATTGTGTGTGTGTGTGCCGGGGGCTGTTGATAAAAAGAAAACAATCCAGCCATAAGTGCCTCTATTTTTCATATTACATGGCTGTATACTCTCCAGATAGCCCTCATATGTGTTGGGCTGCCCAGACGCCCCATTTTAAATAAGACAGAAAACAACAGTATTGTCCCATTTCAAACAGTACATATGGTCATCCTTGCTTGTCTCACTGGGCTAAATTCAATGGGTCAGTAGATTCTATGTATATAGTCCCCTTTGTAGAGGAGGAAAAATAAGTTTTCTTCTACCTTTCTAAGTTCTTCTGGATGGTGTAATAATCAAATTAATAAAATTAGCAAGAGACTAGAGTAACAGGAGAAAAATCAATTTAATATGTGCACACAGGAGAACCATAATATGATGCTCAGATCATAAAATGAGGCTCAAAGAAATGATTGAGGGGAAGCCGGGATAGCTCAGTGGGTTAAGTGCTCACTTTGCGGCGCCGGGGACTGAGGATCGAATCCCGGCCCTGGCCTGTGTGGACCCATGTGCTGAGCTGGGGGCTCCCCCAGTTCAGTTCTCTCTCTGTCTCTGTCTCTGTATCTCTCTCTCTCTCTGTCAAAGATAAATAAATAAATAAATAAATAAAAAGAAATGATTGAACCAGGCACCACTTTATACATTTTTAGACAAAGAAACAATAAATGTATAATAATGTATAAGAAATTAACAGGAGGAAACTTAGTGCTCAGTAGAAAGGAATCTAAGTAAGGTTTGGGCTTGGGTAGTAAATTAACAAAGGAGTTAGTTACAAGGCTGGTTTGTACAGACCGGCTCTGAGTTGTTGAGTGATAGCCGTGTCCTCTAGGTGAGGGGAGGACACCTTTCACAGGCAGGTTTATTTCTGGCATTTGAGGAGACAAAAAGAACCAAGATGGCCTTCTGGCAGCGGCTGCTCATCAAATAGCTTTAATTCAAAGCAATCAGTATGCCATTGTTGGGATAGTTTGGGGTGGCCTGTCTTGGGTTCCAGCGTCTTGGATGGAGGCAAGTGGGCAAGATTTTGCCTTACAATCCTCTTTCACACAAAGTGTCCAAGCTTACTAGTGGACAGTGGGCTTGGCCAAGTCATTCAGGCACCAACGTTCAATGGTTGGCATGCTGACCATCAATTTCAGGGTATCCAAGAAGTTCTAGCTCTGGGATAAGTTTTCTGCTCCTCATACTCGGGAAGGAAAATCCTACTTGGGTCTAACGGTGTCTTTCTCCTCATCTTAATCCTCAAAGGCTCAAAATCATCATGTTTCCCCCTCCACCCTGAGGGACACCCCCGCTGCCCCCCAGCCCTTGTAACTGAACTAGACTGTGGACAAACTACACTCAGGTGCAAATTCTCTGTCTCGGCTCACTTTCCTCCTTTGCACACTGCTGACGGTCTAGTGGCTTCTTCCTGGGATGGGCAGGTCTGGATCTTGCATTGTAGGAGTCTAGGACTCAGACCTGGGTTTTTACCTGGCAAGACAGGCGTGAGCCAGGCTGTCCCACTCCTAATAAATATTGGCTGAGAGGAGATGCACATGGGCACCCTCAGAGCTAAACATGTCCCTGCCCAGCTCCTCCCAGCCCCATTCTTAGCAAAACACACCAGCCAAGAAGGATTGTTTTCATGTTCTCTGTCCCACACACTCTCTTCTTCTGAGCTTCATTTAACATCTGCAGGCTGGAAACCTGTCTCTTCCAGCTCAGCAAGTACTAGCTTGATTGGCTTGGGTCAGTGGTTTCCCAAAGTTGTTCTGTCCCAGCACACCTGGGGGAGTAGGCCACTCTACAGCTTCTTGGTAACAGGTGGTGGTGGGTGATTCTTCTAGAGGTGCTGGGGGTGGGGGGTGAGGCTGGGTCCCAGAAGAGATTGTGTAGTTTGAGAAAGCCCTTTACAGACAGTCTGTTACTTCCCTTTGCTCACGGCACCACGTTGGCAATCGCTGCTTTGTAGTAATTTCCAGAGCTTGTTTCTCTGTAGGCATTCCCAATGCCTAGCTAAGCCATATGTCTTGATACTCCCATCTGATTGGTGGCTTCTGAGGATGGAACTGTATGTATCTCTCCCATCAGCCCAAGGGCTCTGTGAGAGCTAAATTGTCCTCCATCAGAGTGGAAGGTTTGTGCATAGAGACTCTAGTTCTCCTTTAGACTGGGTGCTCCCAGGGCTGGGACTTCAGCCAAAGAGATCACACATAGTGAACAACCCAGGATCGTTGGCTCCCAGGCAGATGGTACCTAAGCCCTCGGGGCGGCAGGTGGGGGGGGGGGGTGAGACGGACATGCTGCGTAGCTCACATGCTTCCTGCTGTGTGAGGGAATCTGGCCAGACCTCGTTTGGAGACAGCTATGATCTGCCAGAAAGAGCAGGTTTGAGGTGGGAGGGCATGAGCTGGGGAGCCACCCAGGATGCCCAAGGGCTCTGTGTGCTCTTGGCCTGCCTCTTCATTCATTGTCTGTGCCCTTGAAATCATTAGGGGCTTTGACACTGGGGAAGGGTTCTGATTTGTGTGATTCTGATTGGCCAGTGTGAGCCTATATGTTAGGTCCATATTATATTTCACTTAAAAAATACTACATGGATGATGCTACTTAAAAAAAACAGTCCTCTTGGGGAAGCCGGGATGGCTCCGTAGATAAAGTGCTTGCTTTGCAGCCCCGGAGACCGAGGATCGAATCCTGGCTCTGGCCCATGTAGCCTCATATGTTGAACTGGGGTGTGTTTCCCATGCGGGATGACCCGTTTGGTTCTTGCCTCCCGGTTCAGCCCCTGGTTTGAGAAGGTGTGATTCCCATGTGATTCCCACCCTGTGAGGTTCCCGCCCACCTGTGTGGAACGAAACCATGTCGAGGACTAATGACGTGCAACTATGGAGACTGCTCTGGGCCCTCCCACATTCTCTCTGTCTGTCTCTGTCAAAAACAATAAAATAAATCTTTAAAAAAAAAAAGTCCTTTTGAACCAACCCCCTCACCCCCAGTGTCTCCCCTTCTTTATATGATATGCTCCCTTGTCAACCCAGCTGAGGAATCTGCTGTTATGAGTTTGGTACACATTATTCCACTCTATTTCTTATACTGTTACAGAGATGAACACACATAGTCACACATGTATTTATGTGTGTATATATATATATACATATGTAATTGGTACTCAAGAATAAATCACTGAAACTTGCTTTTTTCATTCAATGATGCTTTTAAGAGCTATCTATACATCTAGTTCATTTCTTTTAATTGCTATAGTTATAAATATGAATACGCTTGAATTTTATTTATTTATTTATATTGTTTTTGACAGAGAGAGAGAGAGAGAGAGAGAGAGAGAGAGAGAGATACAGAGACAGAGAGAGAACCGAACTGGAGTAACTCCCCAGTTCAGCATATGGTTCCACATGGGCCGGGGCCAGGATTCGATCCTCGGTCCCCAGCGCTGCAAAGTGAGCGCTCAACCCACTGAGCCATCGCAGCTTCCCAACACTTGAATTTTATTAATTCATTCCCCTATTGGAAGATATCAGATTTAAAACATTTTTATTGCATTTACACAACTTATAATCATATTACATCATATTTAAATTATTTCCCTATTTAGATGTATATAAGATGTTCATTTCAAACAATGCTGAAAGGAACCCTCTTCTGCAGGTCTTCTTGTTTACACATGCAAGTGTTTCTCCCCTTGGCTCGCATCTGAACTGCTCTGTCATAGGACATGCTTATTTCTGCTTTTCATAAACACTACCAAAGAGCCCTCAAGGAGGCCCTTATTAATTCACACTTTCAGGAAGAGAGGATAAGTGTGATACCTCACATACCCTCCACCTACCCAACACTCGCTACCATCAAAATTTAAAACTTTAATGAAAAGTTATTTGTTTTTTAAAGTTGCATTTTCTTGATTAATATTGAGACTATGTGGATTTCATATTTTAATCGTGTATTATTTCATATATTTGTTCATTAGCTGTTAACTGCCTATTTATGTACTTGTTTATTTTAAAATGTTGTCTTTTTCGTATTCCCATAAATAGTCACTACAGTAGTCTAACCTTTCTTCCAGGTAATCCAAGTGATATGCTTGCTTAAACAGGATCCCTGCAGGCTACATTTCAACCATGTTACTCATGCTTTAGACCCTCAAAGAACCAATTGCCCTTAACTGAAGGTTGCTATAACAACAACAAAACCCCCTGAAAAACATCACCGTGTTTGCTCTAAAATAGTCAGCACAAGTATCCTGTGATATATTTTATGTTTTATTTTTTAGTTCAGTGGCAGGAAAACTTCTACTTCCCTTTAGGAGGTAGTCTGCTTTGCCATTTTTTTTTTTTTAAGTCAGCTATTCTTTAAAGTTTTATGTATGTATGTATGTATGTATGTATGTATGTATTTATTTATTTGACAGAGATAGAGAGAGATACAGAGATAGAGACAGAGAGAGAACTGAACTGGGGGCACTCCCCAGCCCAGCACATGGGTCCACACGGGCCAAGCCAGGATTCGATCCTCAGTCCCTGGCGCTGCAAAGTGAGCGCTCAACCCACTGAGCCATCCCGGCCTCCCCTGCTTTGCTATTTTGATATTAAGACTGAGTGCTGAGGGTTAATCATTATCCCCAGCTACCAGGAAGTTCCCGTGTGACTTTGGTGTCCAGCTACTGCCGCTGGGTTGTCCCATGCAGTCTGATTATTTTGTTTTTCCTTTTCTGCTGGTCATGACTTTTTATTTTTTATTGTAAACTGCCTCCATTCCTTTATGGAATTAGAGTCTGGGAATAAGTGAAAAGGGAGAGATTGGAGGGGGAGGGAGGATAATCTACTTTCCATTTCAGTCCATTGGCAACACAAGGCCCTGGGACAGGAACCACTTTAAGGGCCAAGTAGGAATGGGCATCAGGGCAGCTGCTAACAGTTCTGTTTCCTTCCAGAGAAGGGCTACCCCGCCCACCGCCCCTGCTGGCTCCTCCCAACCTCCCCTTTGGCTACCCCGTCCATGGGGTGGAGGTGATGCCCCTGCACACAGTCCTCATCCCAGGTAGGTACGTCTCCATCCTGCGAGGACCCGAGGGATAGTCCTATTCCTTCTTAAGCACAAGGGGGAGCAGAGGGGAAGAGTCGTTCACTGAGTACCTGCTGTGTGCCCAGCACAAGAAGGAAGCTTGACATGATTTCATTGATCGTTAGTGTCACTGTTTTCACCACTGGAGATGGCCCTTAGTAGCTGTGCCCTCCCTGGGGCTCTGAGATAACACAGAAGAGGATAAGAATCGATGTGCTTCACGGAATCTTAGGACATAGTTGGCTTCTTGGTGTCCTCTAACGTCACGGGAGCAGGCAAAGTGCGTGCCCACCCCAGGGCGCGGGATGTTTATATCGAAAGAAACGCCCTTCCGTGTGGCATTCTTATGCGCTCTAGTTCCGCATCACAGCCCTGTGAGTTCAGTGTTAGCCTGCCAACTTCACAGACGAGTTTAATGAGTTATCTATGGCCACCTAGGGGGGATATGTTTGAATTAAAACTTAAATGATAAGAACAGAGATTCTAAAGCAAATACGTGTGGAAATTAATGGATAGTGTTTCTGAATACTCATGTAAAAAGTGATAACGCCACTTTATTTTTTATTGTGGTAAAGTATACATCCCAAAATTTACCATTTTAACCATTCTTAAGCGTACAGTTCTGTTGCATTTGTGTACATTCACATTGTTCTGCCCTCATCACCACCATCCATCTCTAGAACTTTTTGATCTTCCCAACTGGAACTCTGTACCCATTTCATATTAACCGCCCCTTTCCCCAGACCTTGGTAACCCCATTCTACTCTCTGTCATGATGAATTTGATGAGTCTAGGTACGTACTCATATGAACATGATTCATTATTTATCCATTGCTTCCTTCCCTTCAGTAACAGAGATACCTGGAAGGGGCTGGATTACTTCACAGCACCCATCCGAAGCTGAGGGTGGGCATCAAAGATTTTAGAACCTCTGGAATTTGAGGGGCATGTCCACAAATACCCTGGGTAGGAAGTGACACTTGAAAGGACTTTGGAAAGATGTGGGGTCAGCCAGGAAGGAAGGTGCAAGCCCCAGAGCCGTGGCATCCTCTCAGATGGTGTTTTTTGTCTTTTCCTCTGTCCTTCAGGTCTCCAGTTTGATGGCCCCAACGCCCCCATCTATGAGGCAAGAGTCCCCTTTTGTGCACTGGCGTCGTGTCCTCTGCTCACTGTCCATGCCCCCTCCCCCCAGTGGCAGCTGGTCTGATTCTGACAGAGCCCCATCCAGATTAAATGACAGACATGAGTCCGAGGTGGGGGAAATGGGAAGGGTGCCCACAGAAGGTACGATTTTTCCAGCCGTGGGTATAGCTGGGGAGGACTTCCTAGACCACACCACGGATGCGGCTGCTTCTGCTGCAAGAGGAAGGTGCTGCCACAGCCATGTCTCCTGACAGGGTAGTAGTGCCACCAAGATGGATACTCCGTGTCTTAACTAGCTCCAAATCAAGGTCTTCTGCAGGGGTATCTGACCAAGTGGGATGTGAGTCTCACCCAGAACCCTAACTGAAAAGGAGTTCTGGGAAAGGTAGCTTTGGTTCTTTTACCTCTGCATGGTAACAGAGGTTAGACTACTTTTCCTAAACTGGCCATCACAGAAGATGAGAAGGCGGGAGGAGAGAGTAGCATTAGGGAGCAGCGATGGGAGGAGAGAGGTGGACCAATTTCAGCTACATTTTGAAGGTAGAACTGATAGGACTCATTAATAGATTGGCCGAAGGTGTGAGGGAAAGAGAACAGCAATGGCTTCCTCTTGGGGACTTGAGCGCAGTTGAGTGAATGAAGGTGCTATTCACGAGGCAGGGAGAACCCGGGAGAGGGTGGAAGATAGGTTTATAGAGAAAAACCAATAGTTCCTTTTTTAAGATAGCAGTTTGAGTTGCTTGTGTAACTTCACGGCAGGGCAACCACGTAGCAGCTGGACCTCAGAAAGAGATGTGCTGCAGACACACATTTTGAAACCATCAGCCTACGGATGATCCTTAGAGCCATGGGAATGGATGAAATCTGCTAGCAGAAGGTGCAGAGCCAAGCCCTCCACTTGGAGGTTGGCTAGAAGAAGAGGAGGAGGAGTTAGCAATCAGAAGTCGAAAGGAGCAGCCAGTGGGAAGAAGAAGAAATCTAGAATAGTATCCAGCAAGCCAAGAAATAAGAAGAAAAAGAAATGGCCCTTGATTGCACCAGGCCCCAGGGCTTGATTCTTCTCCCTCATGGCTGGGGCAGCGATTCCATACAGAGCCAGAGGCTTTCAGGGGCACCCATGATGCCTCGCTTCTCGCCCTAATATGCTCTGCCCCCTGCTGGCCATTCTGGGCATGTGCCTTTGCTTTTAGCGTCTTTCTACTTCACCCACCCTAGGTCACACTGACAGCTTCTCTGGGGACCCTGAACACCCTCGCTGATGTCCCAGACAGTGTGGTGCAAGGCAGAGGCCAGAAGCAGCTGACCATTTTGACCAGGGACCGGAAGCTTTTGAATTTCATTCTCCAGCACATGACCTACACCAGCACGGTGTACCAGCGCCACAGGGTGGATGAGGGTGAGAGCCTGTCCCTCGATGGCAAAATGCTTAGGGAGCCAAAATATACTACTAGGCCCTCTCAAAGTCTTCCTCCTCCAGGAAGCCTGCCTACATTGAAGATTGTTCCCTTGCTCTTGTTCCTAACCTTAGTAGACACCTAACTTCTAAATCACTGTACCCAATACTATCCCCACACTGCCATTGACCCCATAGCAAGGACAGGTGAAATGCCTGCTCTTCTCTCTGTGAGGACAGATCATTCATGCTGTGCACCTGGCAACCATTCAATTCTCTGCAGCTCTCAAAGCTGAAGATTTCAGCCGCAGTAGAGGAGGGGGCCAGTCTATGTATCTGCTTATTGTCCTGGTCACTAACAGGGAAGAGGGATGTGGGGAAAAGCCCTGTCCCCAGGGCAGTGACTTTTTTTTCCCTTTCCTAACCAACCTCCCAACCCACCCCAGGGATTCCTGAGAGAACAATTCCCACCACCTTCAGAGCAGCCTCAGTTTCTTTCTGGGTGAATTGAAGTCATGCCTTTCTCTTATGACTAGCTTCCACAGGATGCACTCCTAGGACATCAACAAGAAAGAAATGAGACATGCTTACCCATGACCACAAACCAAAGAGCAAGTTCTCTCCACCTTCAGGTTTTCAAATATTTCCTTTCACGAAAGACCCTTGTGAGGTAAAATAGGGCAGTTATTGTAGCTGGAGAAGGAGGTTCCATGATTCGCTCAAGGCATTACAGATAAGAAATGGCGAAACCGAATTTAATCCAGACCCTGATTCCACTCCCACGCCTCGCCACAGATTCTCACCGGGCATTCAACAGGTTGCCTTGGGGACACACAACAAATAGGGAGCCAGAATGCCATAGACTCTTATGGGCTCGTCAATCTTGTCCCAACCAGGAACTTTCTATCAAACCTTCACTCCACCATCATGTGAGCTTCCCTGGAGTCATGCGGAGAGTGACTCAGACACGTACTACCCATCCTGACCCTGTTTCTCCCTTCAGTGAGCCTGGAGTTCAAGTCCTCAGTTGCCAAATTTCCAGTGACTGTCCGCCATCCCGTCATGCCCAAGTTATATGACCCTGGACCAGGTAAGGCCCTTTTCCCTGAGGCTGCATGGTGGGACCCTGTAGAGCTATTGATTAAATTCAGATTCCCTCTGAGATGGAGAAGGAGAATTGATCAAAATAACTGTTCTAACAACAAGCTTTGTTTGGGAGGAAAACAATTCTAGAACACGCTGCCCTAATATTGTTTAATTATATTTATCTGGTTGTGCTTATACTGAAAAAATAAAAACCTAGTGAACTATAGCATTTTAATAAGTAGTAGTAATAAAAACAGTGGTACTAGAGCATGAATAGTTATATCAATGGAATCAAATTGGAAATCCAAATAGACACAGTGGAATTTTATCATATGAAAAAGATAACTTTTCAAGGTAAAGGGGGGAAAAGATGGATTATTTAAGAAATCATGTGGGATAACTGTAGCTATGTGGAAGATAAAAAGTTGAATCTGTCTTATAGCTCATACCAAGATAAATTCCAAATAGGCCAAATATTTAATTCTTTTATGTACAAAAAAAAAAAAAAAAGAAAGAAAAAGAAAAAAAATGGAGTTTAAAAATAACCCTAGAGGGGAAGCCGGGATGGCTCAGTGAGTAAAGCGCTCACTTTGCAGCGCCGGGGACCGGGGATTGAATCCCGGCCCTGGCCCGTGCGAAACCATATGCTGAACTGGGAGCTCCCCCAGTTCAGTTCTCTCTCTGTCTCTGTCTCTGTATTTCTCTCTCTCTCTGTCAAAAATAAAAATAAATAAATAAATAAATAAAAATGAGAAAAAAAGAAAGTGTCTAAAAAAAAACAAAACCAAAAATAACCCTAGAGTATAAGGCCTTTCTAAGTATAACAAAACCCAGAAGCCATAAAGAAAAGACTAAAAATATAAAATACATACACATTTAATTTTTTTTTTTTATGGCATAAACCCATCATAAGCAAAGTTAAATAACAAAACAAGCTGGGAAAAAATATCTGCAACACACATTAAAGTTCAAGGTCTAATTTAGAGCCCCTGTGAATCAATAAGTAAAGAACACCTAATAAGCCAGCGGAAAGGCACGAGTCACAAAATATTAAATTCAACAATACTTCTAGCTATTAAAATATATGCTCAGAATCACACTTAGAAGAAGTGCAAATGGAAACACTTCTTGTCCATCACTTGTTAATATAAAACATCGTATTAACAAGTGATGGGCAAGGAATGGGGAAACGGGCGTTCTTGTATAAACTTCTGGGGGGAATGTAAACAGGCACATTTCTGGGGGCAGTTGGCAATAAACACTGTCAGTGTGTATCCCCTTTGGACCAGCAATTCCACTTGTAGAAATTATCCTGCAGACACTTAACCTCTGTGTGAAATGATACTTGTTCGAGGTTATTGACTGCAGCATTGTTTGCAATGACAAAACTCTTAAAAGTGGAACGCGCTGGTTAACTCAAATGCCGTGCATCCATCTAACAAAATGGCAGGTGGTGGCATTCAGAAGGGGAGGGAAGCAGGAGGGTTAGGGTTTTTTAAAAATTCTGATATAAAATGCTCTCCAAGATACAAACAAGCAAGGCATAGAAGAGTGAAGAGTAAGCTACCATTTATGTAAAAGAAAAAGAAGGAAAATAGAGTATATGTATATAATTGCTTGATTATGAAAAAAATAAGATATTGGTAATATTGGTTTCTTCCAGGGAGGAAACCAAAGGGATAGTTGGGGGACAAGGATGGGGAAAAGTATTTATTTTCTTTATTATTTTTTCTTTTTTCTTCTTTCTAAAAGTATTTATTTTCATGGTATTACTTTCTATATAATAAGAATTTTGAACCACTTGGCATTTTTTTAAGATTTATTTTATTGTTATTTTGACAGAGACAGAAAGAGACAGAAATAGGGAGAGACAGAGAGAAGGGGGAGAGCCCAGAGCAGTCTCCATAGTTGTGTGGCATTAGGTGTGACAAGATTTCATTCCACACAGGTGGATGTGGGGCTGTGTGGGGAGGGAACCAAATCGGGGGCCTCCCGCATGGGAGGCAAGAACCTTCGCTGCTGAGCCATCCTGGTGGTTACTAGTTGCACTGCAGTTCAGCATATAGGTTTGCATGGGCCGGGAATTGAACCCCGGACCTCGCAATTGCAAGGCGAGCAGCGCTCAACTGCTGAGCTATCCCGACATCCCCTTCCTTTGGGTTCTTAATGCTCACCTTCAATCATTTTAAGTGGTTTTCATATTCAAGTATTCTCATGTCACTCATATGTGTTTTTGTTTCACATTTTAAAAACATGTGACTGTTATTTATCACTTTAAAGATTTTAAATATTCTCATTTTAAGTCATTTTCAGTCTTTCTGGAGTGGGTTCATCCGCCCATGGTAGATTTGTTGGCTGTTGTTCTTCATACCAATTTCCTTTCAGTGTTTTAGAGTTTTTGTTGGTGAGCTGCTCTTGAGTAGGAGACTTCTGCTTGCTTGTTGTCTTTTCCTTTCTCTCTCTTGGCTCCATCACATCTCACAGCTTTATAGTGGCTCCTATTCCTAGTATACCCAGACTCTTAGTCCATCCTGGCGTCTTGGACAATCTGGTCCCAACCTTCCGATCGCCAAGTAAACCTATTTCCACGCAGGTCTTCCCGAGCATAAAGTTCAAGTAGGTTTCTCTCTAAGAGTTTCAGCTGATGACGGGGGCAGGTCGCAAGTCCTTTAGACCTTCTCTCCTCTTCCTGGGCACCGCGACCCTCCACATGGACGAGCAAAGCTCTGAGCATCTCAACTTCTAGTATTAAATGAAAGCAGGATGCCAGCAAAGTGCTAACAGGCAGGCATGAAGTAAAGCCCTCCAATTGAGAGTAGGGACATGGAACCAGCAGAAGCAGGAAGAGACCTCTAGAATAGATGCAGATAAAATTTCAACAAATTCATAATCTTTGACATATATTTATTTTCTAATCCAATGAACAAACTCTTATTAAGCACCTACTGAGGCATGAGGCCCATGGAGAGCTTGTAGCGTGAAGAAACCACCAGAACCATGCAAGTGAAGACAGTAAGGCTCCCTGAGACACAGGGCTCTGACACCCACCCTTTCTTGCCCAGAGAGGAAGCTCAGAGACCTGGTAACCATCGCCACCAAAACTTTCCTCCGTCCCCACAAGCTTATGGCCATGCTCAGGAGTGTTCGTGAGTACTACCCCGACTTGACTGTGATTGTGGCGGATGATAGCACGGAGCCCTTGAAAATTCACGACAGCCGTGTGGAGTACTACAGCATGCCCTTTGGGAAGGTACGGCCCTCCAAGGCGGGGAGATGCCTAGGTGCTGGGACAAGAGGGCTCCAGAATCAGGTTCTGCCGTGGGTGGGACCGTTTCAGCCGCCTCCCCAGGGGGAAGGCGTGGGACCCAGTCTGAGGCCCCTTGCTGACTCCGAATTCACAGAGCAATCAGGTCACTCTCATTCTGTGTGTGTATTAATGGGGTGGGGAACCTGCTTTTCCTCCCACCTGATGTGGTTTTTTTTTGGGGTTTTTTTCCCCTTCCTCCTACCTCTCCCACCTGATGTTGATTGAAGTCCTTCTCAGTGATTTGAGGTGTCTGACATCCCCCAAAATTCCTGACACACAGATCCAAGAGCAGAGAAACTTCTCATCCCTAGGATTCCACCCAAGCTGGAGTGGTTCTCTCTCTCTGTCTCCCCCACCACACACACACACACACACACACACACACACAGAAGGAAGTGCATACTACCCGTCTCACAGAGTGTCCCACCCTCCAGCATCTTCCAGGGCACATAAAGGGGAATTGGAAGGAAAGCCACCAAGACCCTGTCAGATGAAAAAGGACTTCAGTCCATCCATATTGCCCACAGGGCCCAGGAAGTCTTTCCAATCTCAGTCTTTGATCCAGAAAGTCATTGTCCTTCTTTCAGTGTCTCTGAGACTTGGACTCCCTTTAATCCAGTGGTTCTCAACCACTGTCTAGGGTTGAGATAGAACAGCCTGACTACTGGGAATTGAGAAAGCTCCCCAGGTGATAATTCTAATACACAGTAGGGCTGGCGACCATCGATCTACCCTCATTCTACCTACAGGGTTGGTTTGCTGGTAGGAACCTGGCCATATCTCAGGTCACCACCAAATACGTTCTCTGGGTGGACGATGACTTTCTCTTCAACAGCAAGACTAAGATTGAGTTGCTGGTGGATGTTCTGGAGAAAACTGAACTGGATGTGGTAAGGGAGAGGTGCCAATTTTACCCTGGTTGCAATCTGTGGAGATAGCCAAGGGAGGGAGAGGGAAGAGAAGAGAAGAGGTGAGGAGAGGTGAGGAGAGGGAAGGTAGGGGAGGGGGAGGGGCTGTACACGAGATGAATACCCAGCACAGCTCTGAGGTTGAGAATGTCACACCAGGAGTCAGGAGATGTGCAAGTTCTGTTTCTGCCTTATTTACTTTTTTTGAGCAAATTAGATCCCAGCCCCAATTCACCATTGTTTCACCTTTAAAATGATGTGCTTATGCATCACTTTTAACTTTCTTCTGGAATGGTGTGAGATGAAAGAGCAGGGCTCTGGTTCTGTCACCCACTACTTGAAAAAATGGAAATGGTTCAGAGCTTTAAAAGCACATATAGGGGAGGCCGGGTTGGCTCAGCGGGTTAAGCGCTCGCTTTGCAGCCCCGGGGACCGAGGATTGAATCCCGGGCCTGGCCTGTGCAGACCCATGTGCTGAACTGGGGTGTGCCCCCAGTTCAGTTCTTGCCGGGGCCTATGTGGGAGGCTCCCTGCCCAGTTCCTGCCCTGTGCAGCCCTGTGCCCACCTGTGGAGAGAAACTCTATATAAAACTAATGCTGTCAACTATGGAGTCTGCTATGGGCCCTCCCCCTTCTCTCTGTCTCTCTCTGTCTGTCTCTCTCTCTGTCAAAAACAATAAAAATAAATCTTAAAAAAAAAAAGCACACATATCCTTAAACATTTAAAAAAAAGACATTTTAAAAAAGACATTTAAAAAAAAGAAAGCAATAAAAACATCAAAAGTCAATTCACATGTACAAAAGAGAAGAAAAGGGTGATGATAGTTAACAATACTATATTGTATTCTTAAAATTTGGGAAGTGGATACATCTTAAGTCTTCTCAACACACACAATGGTAATGATGCAGAGGTGACAGATATGTTAATTAGCTTGATTGTGGTGATCTTTCACACTGTGTACATATATCAAAACATCAAGTTGTCTACCTTAAATATATACAATTTTAATGTATCAAAGATACATAGATATAATGCTGTATTTTAAAAAATGAATGAGAAGGTAAGAGGCACAGTTAGTGCTTACTCCATGTGGACAGTCCTCAAAGCATCTAGATTGACTGAGAGGCCTCTTGGCTACTCTCTGGAGACCGAATCACAATAGCATAAACCAGAGAGAAGGTGCAGCTCCTGCTCCTGTCAGAAGCCAGGCTGGCACTTGACTCCGCTTCCCAGCTCGTCCTGGACCAGCTTCCTCCACTTGTTGTTCCACCATCCTTGTGGTCTTCGGCCTCATGGCCAGAAGAAAGAGGGAGCGGGCAGTGGAGGGCAGACAGTTTTCTTTTCAGCATGTGATCTAGAAGCTGCAGACATCCATCCTAAACCGTAGCCCTTCAGCCAGGATTTAGCAGCATGGTCAGACCTTGCGAGGGAAGTGGGAACTTCCGTCTTTAGTTGTCCAGTGGGCTGTATCTTAACTTCATCCACTTAAAACTCAGAGGGTTCATTTACTAAAAGGAAGAAGGAAGGGACAGGTGATGGGGGACAGTTCGCAGCCTTTGCTGTGCCCCCGATGATTACGATGGTTCAGGGAGGGATGTACTCAGTGCTTGTTCCGTTTGGTGTGGGCTCAGACACACGAATGCATGTCTCCCGTGAGTGTATGGACAGCTGCTCAGAGAGGTGAGGCGGGAGAATGGGAGGCTGCAGCTTGAGACAGACTTCCAGAAGCGGCAAGAACCCCGACAGTGGAGACTCCACACCCGGACCACCTTGCACCTAGACTGCCTCTGACCTGCACCCAGATCCTGCACCTTTGCATGGAAGGGAGCGAGGTAGCTTCTGGAAAGGGTGAGCTTGCTGTAGGGTGAGCAGAGCACAGAAGTTGTCTGCCCTTTGGACCTGGTATAAGCACTGCCTGTACCCACCCAGGAGATTTTCTGGGGTAAGCAGGAATGAAAGATCAAAGACGTGGAGCCAGGATGTGCTGAAGGCCGTGGTCACAGCAGCAAGAAGAGGGATGGGCAGATAGAGAAAAGATGTGATTCTTGTTGTCCCCGAGGTTCAGTCCAGTAAGACTTCCTGGCAGAGGCAGCATGGTTATTGAGTCTGTGTTCTCTAACGTGGATTTCTCTGCCTACGGGCTAGGTAGGCGGCAGTGTGCTTGGGAACTTGTTCCAGTTTAAGCTGTTGCTGGAGCAGGGTGACAATGGGAACTGTCTTCACCGGAGATTTGGATCTTTCCAACCTTTGGATGGCTTCCCCAACTGTGTGGTGACCAGTGGCGTTGTCAACTTCTTCCTGGCCCACACAGAACGACTTCAAAGAGTTGGCTTTGACCCCCGGCTGCAACGAGTGGCTCATTCAGGTGGGGAGGCTATGGACTGACCTCAGAAGTTTGTTCTTTCAAGAGCCATGCTCCACTGATCATGGCCATTGGTCCAGCAACAATGGGTTTCTTCCCCCTTTCACCCCAAATTAGGGAGCCCATGGTCTCTCTTGCTTCCCTCTTCACCCTCTCTCTCTTTGACTTCTTGTCTACAACAGGCTATTCCTAAGACATGCTTCTCTTTCCTTTTCTTCCCCTCACCTCCCTGTCCCCTCCATCTTTTCCCACCCTGCTTCCTGTTCTTGTTTTCCAGAAATCCTTTCCTGTTTAACTGCAATGGGTATTTGCCCTCTGTCTTTCTCCTCTTACTCCCTCAGTCATGGAAGCCATAGTTCTGTCCAGCTAGAAAGCTAATCTGTATCTCTCTGCCTTTCTACCCATATCTCTGTCTGAGAAATAAGCTTATCTATTTCCTTCCAACTCACCAGCATGGGCAGGTGGCTTTGCATGGGGCTGAACTTCCCCAGGGGTGTAAACTGGGTCCACTCCCGCCGACTGTCCTCCCAGACCTGGAATCTGACTGAAGCTCACATTCCCTTCTCACGCTCTCCCTCTCCTGACAGAGTTCTTTATTGATGGCCTTGGGAGCCTGCTCGTGGGGTCATGCCCAGATGTGGTGATTGGGCACCAGGACCGTTCTCCAGCAGTGGACTCGAAGCTGGCTGCCCTGGAAAATAACTACAGCAAGTACCGGGCCAACACCAATGCCCAGATCCAGTTCAAGCTGGCTCTTCACTACTTCAAGAACCATCTCCAATGCTCCACATAAAGGTGCCAGGGTGTCAGAAAAGTCCTAGGCTGACTGACTATACATATCTGGAATGGTGAACAGGTGGTCAGACTACCAAAGAATGAACTCCTGAAAAGATGAAGATTACAACAAACCAGTGGGCGGGGCAAATGGGTCAGGCTCAGTTACTGGAAAGACCAATTGAGGGCTAAGGGTCATTAGAAATGGACCAATCGCTGATCAGGACAATGGAGACCATATTAATAACAATCACTTGTACGATGCCTTACTATTTCCGGAGCATTTGCACATACTGTATCTCCCATCATTTCCTTAGAATGCACATGAAAGAGTATATGATTGAGGTTGGTATCCTCAATCAAAAGAATGGCCAGTGGCTGGGTCCTTGAGAGTTATCTGGGGGCAATTATATCACATTCAGAAGCATTATCTCCAGCATCACTGTTATCCACAAATTTTTATTTTGTCCTACCTTGTGGATTCAGATAATGTGAACAACTCAGGGTCCTTGCCTTGAGGAGGTTGCAGCCTCATTCAGTTCAGTCCATCAGAACCGCTGGGCAGCCTGGGTCAGAGGATCAGAGGAGGAAGAAGTCACCATGGCCCAGGCAGCTGAGGAAGGCTCTGTGGCGTGAGCGCCTATGGAGCCCGGAAGATGGATGGAATTGAGGCAGGCACAGGGAGGGAGGAGACACTGTCTACCAGAACAAAGGTTTTCCTGGCATCAGACCCACTACCACAGACACATTCCAGACTACCGGGGATTGAACTCGTACCCCATGCTAAGGTGCCATGATAAACAGTGTAAGTGCAGCACCAAGCCACTGAATTCCAAGGACTTTAGCCCAGTTGCTGCCCACTCAAGATCCGTGCCATCTACAGGAGCCATCACTTGTTGCTGAGGAAGACCCTCCGTTATCTTAGGGGTCAGAAGGTTCTACAGTGACTGATCTAGCACTGCCTTTATGGCTTCCACGTTCTTACTGAAGACGGCCAAGGGCAATTCAAGGTCTCTGAAGGTGTGTCTGTGAGACAGTAATAAAACTGAATGAAAAATCGTTTGGTGGTCAAATAATTTTGGAAAACGCTGCATGTTGTATTCCCTCTTAGAAAACTGTAATTCACATTAGCATAGTAAAGGCTCTGAAAAGTCCTGTAGTAAAGAAATTGGTTTAACTTTAATTCAGCATGTCTCCGAGTGATATCAACTGTCAATGAATTTTTTATTCTCCCAAACCAGAATTGAACACATATATCTCATTCCATTGTTGTCATAAAGATGATATTGCAAATGCTTTTCCAGTTTTAACTAACATGCACAATCACTTTGTGCAATAGTACATGCATTTTATGTACAATAATCAACATGGAATTAATTAACTAAATAGTGTATGAGCAATGGTTAAGCCTCCCTTCTGGGAGACAGAGCTTCGGATGTGAATCCCCTGTCTCTTTTGTTACAAGTAAATAAACCTACCAAATGACAACCACGTCTAGTTCTTAAATAGAACACCTCAAAGTGGGGAACCCCTTGAGTTCGGTAACATTCACAAGCCTGGGGATGGTCATAGAGTCCAAACTCACTAGCTATTATCAGACAGTTTTTAAAGAAACTGAATTGCCAATTAAGACTTCAAAAACTTAAACAGGTTTTCAGTCATTTCCAGTCAATTCCAGACATTTTGTCTACACATAATCTTGGAGACTGGGAAATCCACTCAGGTAACCACAGGCCTCTGGCACTCAGTCAAATAGACTGTCTTGAGGTTATTCAAAATAGTCATCTAAGGTACAGAGAGACCGTCTAGAATCTATTCTTGGTCCCCAGGTTTTTCCTCATTGTGGGTAGAAAATGTTTAAAGCTTTGCAATGTACTAATAGGCGGCTCTTTTTGCTCAAACTAGTCTTTGGCTAAGTCTCCTGTCTCGGCTGGTGCTCACTTGGGGTACAGAATTCAGCTTTTCTAGCCCTGCAAGGCTCCAAATTATAGAACTGACAGTGAACTTGAATTGCAAGCTGCTCCTACCAAAACCATCTTACACCTGCTTTAAAACAGGCTGTCTCAGCCCAAAACTTGTCTCTCTTGTAGTACCATCCTGAAGAGTGCATGAAATCACTAACACACACCTACTCCTCTTTTATTCCTACCACTTCCCATACTTGATATCTACAGTCTTGAGAGGCAGGTAGTCTGTATTCCAGACACCGAAAACAATTTCAGCATCACCAGCTTCCCAAAAGGTCACTGTTCTCCACTTCATCTCTTCCACACAACATCTAATGATCTTCATGGGATTCTTATCTGTATATAGCTTTTTCTTAATCCTTTGCTTGGATGCTCCAGCTGCCTTTATACCCTTCAGCCTTCCTGCTCCAACTTCAAACAAGTCCCTTATATATTATAAAATCTACATCCCTCATCCCACTTTAAATTTTATCAGCAGATTATCAAAGTTTTCATTATGTAACTGAGTATCTGTGTAACTGCACGTCTGTGTCCTATGCCATAGGCTTGGAAAAAGATCCCAACTCTCTGCATGCAAGGACACAGAAGTCATTACTTACAAAAGAGAAAGAATAGAAGCCTGAGGAGTGGGGAAGCCGGGATGACTCAGCGGGTTAAGCGCTTGCTTTGCAGCCCTGGGGACTGAGCTTCGAGCCCGGGCCGTGCAGACCCATATGCTGAACTCGTGTATGCTTCCCATGTGGGCCCACAACCATGGAGACTGCTCTGGGCCCTCCCTTGTCTCTCTGTCTCTGTCTCTCTCTGTCTCTGTTAAAAACAACACCACCAAATAAGAAGCCTGAGAGCGGCCATAGGAATTATAGGAGCCTAAGACTTGATCAAAATTAAAACCTGCTAATCAAAAGACACTATTAAGAAAGTAAAAAGACAAGATACAAATACTTGACAAATGATTCACATCCTAGATATATAAAGAATTCCTATGTAATTCAATAAAATAAAGAAAAAATGTTAAATGGGCAAAATATATGAAGAGACACATTTAGAAAAGACGACATCCGAATGGCTAGTGAGCATGTAAAACAACAACAACAAAAAAAACCACTCAAAGATGTTCAACTTCATTAACCATCAGGGAACTACAAATTAAAACCACAAGGAAAAGTATTTATATACCCATTAGAATGGCTAAATTTAAAACACTAACAATACCACCTATTAGCTAAGATGGGAAGCAACTGAAACTCTCCTACACTGCTGGTGGGAATGTAAAATTGTACTGCCACTTTGGCAACACTTAATTAACTTCCATTCCTAGGTATATATACCCAATACCAAAAAACGTTTGCACAAGAATGGTCATAGTAGCTTTAATTAGCCCCATAGTGAAAACAACCCAAGTGTCTATCAATTGGAAAATGGACTAAGAAATTGTGATATATTCATACAATGGAATACTACTCAGGGGAAGCTGGGTGACTCAGTGGGTTAAGTGCTTGCTTTGCAGCCCTGGGGACCGTGGATCGAATCCTGGCCTTGGCCTATGAGGATCCATATGCTGAACTGGGGTGTGCTTCCCAAGCAGCAGGCCCCCAGTTCGGTTCTCACAGGGGCGAGCTTCCCATGTGGGAGCCCCCCAGTTCAGCCCCTGGCTCGAGGGGGTGTGCCTCCCATGCAGGAGGCCCCCAGCCCAGTTCCCACCCTGTGCAGCCCCTGCCCACGCTGTGTGGAAGGAAACCATGTTGATTATGGAGACTGCTCTGAGCTCTCCCCCTTGTCTCTGTCTCTGTCAAAAACAATAAAATAAATCTTAAAAAAAAAAGATGGGGGGAAAGCCGGGACGGCTCAGCGGGTTGAGCGCTCGCTTTGAGGCCATGAGGACCGAGGATCGAATCCCGGCTCCGGCCCAGGCAGGACCCACGTGCTGAACTGGGGAGTTCCCACAGTTCGGTTCTCTAACTGTCTCTGTCTCTGTCTCTCTCTCTATCTGTCAAAAAGTAAAATAGAAA
>PVKE010021874.1:0-26103 GCA_004027555.1 Craseonycteris thonglongyai
AAAAAAAAAAAAAAAAAAAAAAAAAAAAAAAAAAAAAAAAAAAAAGAAATAGGTCACTGCCTTTAGGGTGTGACCAGGTACCCTCTGCCACCTGGAGGAGGGGGTACCATACACAAATGAGCCTTTAACCTAGAGCGGGGGTGGCGAACCTATGGCACGCGTGCCCAAAGTGGCACATGGAGCAATTATTTCAGCACGCGGAGCTGTGAATACCATTTAAAAAATTATTGTTTATGCTCTTCTAGACATAAAAATAATTGATACCTCTATCTCACTCGATGGGTTGGCACGCGAGTCGAGCGAGTATACTCTTATTTCATAAACTTTGGCACTCAATCACCAAAAGGTTTGCCACCCCTGACCTAGCAGTTGTCTGAAGGCTAGATAGCTTGGTCTTTCTAGAACAGAGGAGAAGATAAGTACTTAGGTTTTTGCCTGTGGGCGCCCCCTCCCGGCCCCCCCCCCGCCCCCCCCCACTCTCTGAGAAGTTCAAGGTCTCCTTGTACAAGTCAAGATGCTTCCTTGTACTAGTAGTAGGACGTGTCCTTCTACTCTGTCTGCTCACACGCATGTTTTTCCATGCAGGAAAGTCTGCTCTTCACTGGGCAGCCGCTGTGAATAATGTGGAGGCGACAATTCTGCTGTTGAAAAATGGGGCCAATCGAGACATGCAGGACAACAAGGTACGGCCTGGGCTCTGAGCTGGGGGCAGGCATCGCCAGTCCTCAGAATGGAAAGCCCATCCTTGCCTCCCACAGCTTCTCTCATGAAAACAACCGACTGAGATGGAAGCAGGCCGGGCAGGAAGTGGGTTCTTGGTGGAGAGGGGGAAATAATCTCACTCCTACATATAAAGCATAGACATGCGTTCAGCACATAGCTAGATGTACAGTCTGTCTGTGGCGTTAACATTTCTGTCTAAGGGGGGTCATGACAAACGTTTGAGAAATGCTGCAGTATTCTCAGGAGTATTGCTAACATCTGCTTTTTCTGGGCCTTTCCCATAGGAGGAGACACCTCTGTTTCTTGCTGCCCGAGAGGGGAGCTATGAAGCCGCCAAGATCCTGTTAGACCATTTTGCCAATCGGGACATCACCGACCACATGGACCGCCTTCCCCGGGATGTGGCCCGGGACCGCATGCACCATGACATCGTGCGCCTGTTGGACGAGTACAACGTGACCCCGAGCCCCCCGGGCACCGTGCTGACGTCTGCTCTCTCGCCTGTCATCTGTGGGCCCAACAGAGCTTTCCTCAGCCTTAAGCACACGCCGATGGGCAAGAAGCCTCGACGGCCCAACGCCAAGAACGCCATGCCCACCAGCCTCCCCAACCTGGCCAAGGAGGGCAAGGATGCCAAGGGCAGCCGGAGGAAGAAGTCCCTGAGTGACAAGGGCCAGCTGTCCGAGAGCTCAGTGACGCTGTCCCCTGTCGACTCCCTGGAGTCTCCTCACACGTATGTCTCTGACGCCACGTCCTCGCCCATGATCACGTCCCCGGGCCTCTTACAGGCCTCGCCCAACCCCATGTTGGCCACGGCCGCGCCCCCGGCCCCCGGCCACGCACAGCACGCACTGTCTTTCTCTAACCTGCATGAGATCCAGCCTTTGGCTCACGGGCCCGGCACGGTGCTGCCCTCGGTGAGCCAGCTGCTGTCACACCACCACATGGTCCCCCCGGGCAGCGGCGGTGCAGGGAGCCTGGGCAGGCTACAGCCAGTCTCTGTCCCAGCGGATTGGATGACCCGCATGGAGCTGAATGAGACCCAGTACAATGAGATGTTTGGCATGGTCCTGGCTCCTGCTGAGGGCACCCCCCCTGGCCTCGCTCCGCAGAGCCGGCCGCCCGAAGGGAAGCATATCGGCACCCCTCGGGAGCCCTTGCCCCCCATTGTGACTTTCCAGCTCATCCCCAAAGGCAGTATTGCCCAACCAGCCGGGGCGCCCCAGCCTCAGTCCTCCTGCCCCCCATCTGTTGCAGGCCCCCTGCCCACCATGTATCAGATTCCAGAAATGGCTCGTGTGCCCAACATGGCTTTCCCCACGGCCATGATGCCCCAGCAGGACGGGCAGCTCGCTCAGACCATTCTCCCGACCTATCACCCTTTCCCAGCCTCCATGGGCAAGTACCCCACCCCCCCTTCCCAGCATAGCTATGCCTCCTCGAGTGCTGCTGAGCGAACGCCCAGCCACGGTGGTCACCTGCAGGGTGAGCATCCCTACCTGACTCCATCCCCCGAGTCTCCTGACCAGTGGTCGAGTTCATCGCCCCACTCCGCTTCTGACTGGTCAGACGTGACCACCAGCCCTACTCCTGGGGGCGCTGCAGGAGGTCAGCGGGGACCCGGGACGCACATGTCTGAGCCCCCACGCGGCAACATGCAAGTTTATGCGTGAGCGAGTCCACCTCTGCTGCAGGGACGGAACTGCCTATTTTAAGTGCTGCTGAGGGACAAATGAAGGTCATCCGGGAGAGAATGAAGAAACCTCGGGAACCAGCATCTGGAGGCAGGAGTGAGGACACAGTGTGCTCTTTTCAGATAATGCCACGGGAGCGGTCTTACCAGCGTCAGTGGCTGTTTGCAGGGTGTTGGGGACAAGGCACATCAAGCCAAACCCATGGAAATGCAAAATGAAGACAAGACTTGGGACCATGTTTACTACTCTCTTTTATTTGGAGAATTGGATGGTTGGGCCTGTTGGAGCCCAGGCCTGCTCACCCCTTGGATTGCATTCCCAGCCCTGGCGGCTCCGCCAGATCCGTGAGAAGAGTCCTAGTGGGACCGGTGCCCTGGAATTATGGCCGCATCGACCTCTCTCATCTTCTCACTCTTGGAAATTCTCTTGACTTCATTCAGTGCTTTGATTTCTGCACCTCCCTGTGGTTGCAGCCCCACCAGCAGTTAAAGGACACGGTCTTCGTGCTTTGTGTCATCCCCCCCCTCCAGAACGTCACCTCAGCCTCCTTTGCCACACCTCTCTTCCAGTGTTCCTGGAAATTTCCCAGGGTTTACTTTGGTTATGGTTCTCAGCATAAGCCTTTCTAGTGTGTTTCTTTAGAAAACAGGTGTATGCCATTCTCCTACATCATAATTGCATTCCCAGAAGGAGAAGGGGAGCAAAAATATTTCTCTTTGAACCCCATTTGGGGACAGGAAACCCCGTCATGAAGGTGCACCTGATTCTCTTGCCTGCGTGCAGGGCTTCCTATAAACCTGACAGGAGGAAGGATAAGAATCAGCGGTGTTTCCATTTGTGGGCCTCGTCAGCATGAAGTTTGATCCTTGGCAGCATGCATACTATGATCCTCTTAAAACACAAAGATTTGGACTGCTGCAATGAGCAAGAGATAATAAGCTCACTCGTGCAAGAAGTGCTGCCCACTGATGGGTCCCTCCTCCTGCCAAGCGTACTGACTGCTGGCATGAAACACACTTGTTCCCCGGCCTTGGAAGCCACGGGCAGTGTCACACACTCACCCAGCTGATGATGAAGCTAGCCTTCCCTTCCATCACTCCTCACGGAAGAATGTCTCCAATGATCTCCCCTCACCGTCTAGGATGGGACTTGCCTCGACTCTTGGGATCCCATGATGGCAGTCTTCCTGGCATAGGGCGATCATTCTGCGTCCTGCTTCTTCCTGGTCTCAGGCCAGCTCACCAGTCTTCCTTCCACGCCGTATGGGCTGAGCACGGGCACACCCAGCAGGTTCCCACGGACACAGGGGTTTTCAAGTGCAGGAAAGAGAAAGTTGGGTTCGTTTTCCTATGAGAAAGTTGCAAAGGGAGGAACTCGGAGGCAGCCTTCACTAAGTTTTGCAACCAGTTCTTTTCCTTTGAAATAGTCATGTCGTCTCCTTTAAGACAACTAACACAGAAACTCCTTTTCCTCTCCTGGAGTCGCCATCTAGATGACAATAGACACATTCAGGCTCATTGTTCTCATCAGCCTCGGCGTTCTAATTGGGCTTGCACCTCACCTCAGTCTGCTCTCTGTATCTGTGGTCTTAGCAACTTCCTGGACCCTCTATGAAGGGCAGCAGCCTTCTGGCTAACACTAGACACAGGAAGGCGACAGCTTGCTCCTTCCTCTCCCCATTAGCAGATAATCAGCCCTCTGGCCACACTGCCACACACTAGGATGTTGTGGCACCAGAAAAGTTAGTTCTGCTGGGGCATTTGGTAGATGTTCAGTCTGAATAGTAGTCCTCGCTCCTGCCCTGGCTGGGGGTGCTGTTCAGTGCTCCCCACTTACTTGGTTTATCTGTCTGGCCCCATGTGGAAGCCTCTGTCTGTCAGCATGGCCATCTACATGTGGTTTTTCAGTCCTGCCCAAGTTCATGAACCAACAAAACTAATCAGTTCCGCTCTAGTGTAAGCAGATTGCTTATTCATTCTGTGTTTTATTCTCTCACATGGCAATTCTACCAGCCCCTTCCACAGAGTGACATTTTATCATTCTTAATGGTGACTGTCCTTGGACCCATTTGTTATTTCACAGATGGGGAGAGCTTGTATGCCTGAGGCCCCCTGGGCCCCACCCCACCTGCCCTGCTGTCCTCCTGTTCCAGCCTCATTTACTGCAAGTATCAGTCTCTGATCCAGCAGCTTGGATACTTTACCACAAGCTTGTCCAATCTGCGGCCGCATGCGGCTCAGGACAGCAGCTTCGAATGCGGCCCAACACAAATTAATACACTTTCTTAAAACATATCTTTTTTAAAGCTCATCGGCTTTCGTTAGTGTCGGTATATTTTATGTGTGGCCCCAAGACAGTTCTTTTCGTATGGGCCCGGGAAGCCCAAAGATTAGACGCCCCTGTTTTAGAACATCCTCCCTCCCCAACCACAGTGTCGGCCTAACTTACTCATTTCTCATTGGAATCCTTTGGGTTTGGGGGAAGGAAATGTGAAAGCTGCCATTACAGGTAACAGGCATCAGTGATAAAGGGGAACATACTGCCTTTTAATTATTCGTGAGGCTCTTAGATTTTTAAGGACACTTGAGTTATGCCGTAGTTGATCAAAGGAAAGGTCAGATGGAGACTCACCTCATTTGGGTTCTGAATTGCAGACTGACTTTTAAGGGACACGTCTTTTGTGCCATGTATAGGTTTCCCCCCCACCCCCTTTTTTTATTTTAAATTTTTATACTTTCTTTCTTTGACTCCTCTCTCTCAGCCTCTGGGGATAGAATTTTTTTTTTTTTTTTTTGCTGTTATTTGTTTGTTTCTGTTTTGTAGTAAGCATCATTTTCTGACTTACATGATATTGAGGGCGGTAGCGTTTTAAGGGAAAGAGAGACTAATAGCTAAAAATTGTAATGGAAGCAGTCATCTGTGATGCTCAAGTCCATTATGTCATCTTACCATTTAATTTGCTAGTTCATAATTCTTGCACAGAAAAGAACCAAAGGTGTAATGTTTTGGTGTCAGGTAGTTTGGGGGCTCTGGCCTTAACCGATGCATTGAATGCGTGGTGACTATTTGATCAAACACGTTCTATGCCCAGAGGTTCCCATCCCTGACTCTCTGGTACTATGGCTCCTTCCTTGTGTACATTTCTCTTAAGAGTGACTTTATATCTATTTGTATGAGAAACCCAATAACCAGTAAAATGACTGCATCTTCCTAACTATGCACAGTGAGGAAAGTGCACACTTTTTTACTTTTCAAAGTTACATTCTAAACGTAGTTAAGATGAAATTTATATGAAAGCATTTTTATCACAAAATAAAAAAGGTTACATGTCAAGCTCCGTGGCCTGGTGGTGTGTCTTTTCTGTTCCTGCATCCCTGGACTGGCAGTGACTTAGGATGTCGTCATTTACTTAGAAAGAAACCCTTTTCTTGTCATTCTGAGCCCCACAGAGCCACGCACAGCACTGCTTCTTTTCCTTCTCCAGGCAGATCATACATAAATGCTTTTGATGAAAACGCTCCTGTCAAACCGGAAGCATCACAAGACTGAGTCACACTTCCGTATACCAGCCGGTGACACACAGACAATTGCTCAGGACAAAGTACCTTCCAATGGAAACGGAGAGTGTTTGCCAAAGGCCAAACTGAGACTTAGAACATAATGAATAGTGCTGTTACCTAAGCCATTAGTTTGCGATATTACTCCCCAAATAAATTTTGTATAGAGCTTGACACATAGAAGTATAAAATAGTATTTTGCACATAAATGAATGTTGCCAAGTTTACTCATTACCTTTACTTGTAACGCTAATCAGTGAGACATTTGAGTACAAATACTTGGCATTGGTGATATCTATGGCATTAGACTTCCATCCGTGTTAGCATCGAGTTTATTTCCATATTCTATTAGCGCTGCAGAAACTTATGAATCACACATACATAATTCCAAAGGGCAGCAATAATTTTTTGAAACAACTTGACTTGAAATCTTAGGATATGCTTCAGTTACACAAATGAAGGGCCTTATTCAAGTTCTGCAAAACATGCATTTCTTTTTCCCCCGGCAGAACTTGGGAAACAACTGCCAGCACATATTGGTTGCCCTGGCTGTTGTAATTTTATGTGAAACACGTCTGAGTCTTCTTCGTGTTGGATTCTGTAATGGGGTGGGGCGAAAATAAATTTGAGAGCAAAGGAACGTCTCACCTAAGTCATGTCTGCCATTGCAGAAAGTTCCTGGAACCGACTAAAGATGTCAGCAAGGCAGCGGAATAGGAAGGTCTACACACTCCTCCCAACTATCTCTATGAGAAATCCAGGAACCAGGGAGAGGGTTCCTGCCACCCAGATGGGCGTAAAGCCAACCGCGAGGAAGCTACAGAATGTGCAAACGCTCCGCTTTCTCTTAGAGCCCTCTACCACCCCACCTCCCTCCACTGCTGTCGACTGGGGGAAAGTAGTAGAATGTGAGTCCAGCTGACACGCAAGGGGGGGTAGGAGAGACCAGAGTCTATCCTGCCGGTATCCCAGTACTGACAGGGAAAGTGCCAGGTGGGGGTCTCTCCGAGAACAGAAGACACAAACTACACCGGGGTGTGCAGCACCAGTGACAGACGCGAGTGAACCCCAGCACCAGAGGGGCTGCAATATTACAGGCAGACACTAGTGGGAGCCCCTGAGTAGAAACTTCAAACAAATTACACACAAGCCCAGGTATCGCACACTCACTCAGAAAATAGTTGAGAGAGCTCCAGAACCCCTAGCCTGGATGTGTGGAGACGGTCCACCCTTTATAAAGCCAGACAGCAGTCCGAGAGAGTTGGCTGATTCATTAGAAGCCAAAATCCCAAACACAACAAGACAGACAGGCAACGGTGACATGTTTCAATGAACCAATTACATCTCTAGAAACCAAACCCACAAAAATGGTATGACTGCGCTGTGGGCACGGAGCCTGAATGGCCCAGGACACGGGTGAGCCTTGCACGTTCTCTTCCATTCCTCCTGTTTCTCCTTTCTCTCCCCAGGCTGCTCCCTGCGGGTCTCCATTCCCCCGTGCCCCGAACCCCTTTTCCTTTTCTTCTCGCGCACCTTTCCCCCGTCTCTTCCACGTGCGCCCAGCTGGCATCGTCCCCGGAAATGATCGCGATGCGTTGACTCAACTGGCAGGAGCCTGGGCCCGCCCAGCCCCGGCGGAGGAGGCTGGACGCCCCCCGCACCCCTGCCCCGGCAGGCGGCTCCGCACTGGGCGCTCTGGCGCCTCTAGCGGCGGTGCCCAGAAGGCCGACTCGCAGTCCCCAGGTCCAGGGACTGGCTCACTGGGGAACCAAGCTGTGTCATGAGGACAGTGAGGACCTCACTCTCCCAAGGCCGTCCTCTCCCCGTGCTGGTCCTGACGATGTTCCTGGTCGACTCTCTTGGCGAGGATTTGATGTTTAACCCCGGGTGGGAGTTTGAGTCGTGCGAAATCACCATCCCCAAGAAACTGAGCTTCCGCGGAGGGGAGCAGGGTGAGACCAATCACATGTCCTACCTCCTGCAGGTAAATGGGAAGAGGCGAGTCCTCCACCTGTGGCCCAAGAGGTTTCTGTTGCCGCGACATCTAGGGGTTTTCTCCTTCACAGAACAGGGGGAGCGCCTGGCGGATTACCCTTACATACCCAGGGGTGCAATTACATGGGCTTGGTTGAAGGCGTCCATGATTCTGAGGCTACTTTCAGCTCTTGCATGGGGGGGTCTCCGTGGCATACTGGAAATGGAAGCCCAATATTACCAAGTGGAGCCCCTCAAGGCCTCTGCCAGTTTCGAGCAGGTCGTCTATCTCCTGAAGGACGAGGGGGAATTCCACCAGCAGATCTGTGGCCTAAGTGGAGGTAAAATGGGACAGCATACAGCCCAGCATGACCATATGGCCCGGAGGAGAGACTTGACTGGCCCTTCCCCGCCCCTGAAGTACCTGGACTTAGCCCTGATCTTTGATCATGAGAGATACTTGTATTCCAATTCCAATCTTTCTGAAGTCACAAACGATGCCATTCTTCTGACTTCGATTATGGACACGTACTTGCAGGAAGTCCACACGAGAATACATCTAGGCGCCGTTGAAGAGTAGATGGAGGAAAACAGGATAAATGTTAGTTTTCCAACGTTGCAGCAGGTTTTAGGCCAATTTTTGATCTACCAAAGAAATGTGCTAAGCCTTCAGTACACACCCGACTGGGTACGGCTATATTGATGCTCTGGCGTGGTCCTGGGGGAAGGTGTGCACTCAAAGATATGCTGGCTCTGTATGCTGGCTTTTCCCGATACAGGCATCCTGGGACCTGCCACGTGGGCGCTCAGGACCTGGGCCACCGTGTGGGCATGCTCCATGATGGGGTCTACGGCCGATGTAAGGGGCGGCGCAGCTGCATTATGGGCACTGGGCGGATGGGGTTCAGTAACTGCAGCTCCATCCATTTCTTTAACCACGTCCAGCGAGAAGCAGACTGCCTCAAGGACATCCCGGGACAAAGCTACACGGAGAAGAGCTGCGGCAACAAAGTCGTGGAGGACAACGAGGAATGCGACTGTGGGTCCCTGGGCGACTGCGAAGCCGACCCGTGCTGCCAGCCGGTTGCAGACTCAGATACGGCGTCACCTGCAGCATCGGGCTTTGCTGTCACAACTGTCAATTCCGTCCATCCAGGTACGTGTGTCGGAAGGAAGAGAATGAGTGTGAGCTGGCTGAGTACTGCGACGGAGCCTTGGGGGTCTGCCCCAACGACACTCACAAGCAGGATGGGCCCCCGTGCCAGTACGAAGCCCGCTGTTACGGCAAGGGCTGCCGGTCCATATACGTGCAGTGCCAACACATCTTTGGACCCAATGCCCAGGAGGCTGCTCGCCAGCCAGTGCTACGACGCCGTGAATCTAATCGGGGACCAACACGGGAACTGTGGCATTAAGGGCACTAGTTCCTATAAAAAATGCACGAAGTACAATTCATTATGTGGCAGGATCCAGTGTATAAATGTCAAAAGGATCCCTGATCTGCCAGACCATACGACCATCGTCTCCACGCCCCTGAAGGGTGACAACCTCAGATGCTGGGGTGTAGGCTATCATATATCCTTGGTGCCCTTGGGGATCCCTGACATTGGGGTGGTCTATGATGGCACAGCCTGTGGCAAGGACCGGATCTGTTTGAACAAAACGTGTATAAGTAGCTCAATCCTGAAGTTCGACGGCTTCCCTGAGAAGTGCAATCGCAGGGGCATCTGCAACAATAACAGGAACTGTCACTGCATGTATGGCTGGGCGCCCCCGTTCTGTGAGGAGGTGGGGTACGGAGGCAGCATTGACAGTGGGCCCCCTGGACCGCTCAAAGAGGAGGTGTCCGTGTTCATTCAGGTCGTGCCTCTTATGTCTCTGCGCCTTGTTTTGTTAGTCATCTCGGTGATCATCATGATCTGCAGGCAATTGATAAGAAAGTACTTAACACCCGAACCGAAAGATACACCCTCGCCTGACACGGCAGGAGAACCACCCAAGAAGGAAGAAAAGGTTATAAATGACAAAAATGATCAGGACGCCAGCAGCCACTCAAAAGCACCAGGTCCCACAGTGAACAAGCTGTTCATCGATCCAAATGGCTCTTCATTCTTCCCTCGGTTCTGCTTTTAAATTTTCCTTCACGTTCTGACCAGGAAATAAATGATACTCTTGTTTGGGAATGAAATCAGTGCACTTTGCCTTTCCTAGCACTCCCTTGCCCCCTGGGTTTGTGAGTGTTGGCTTTTCTGAACTCTAAAGCCATGACCGCTGTGAGGTTCACAGAATCACAGTAGATTCGGAATAGATTCCTGACTCAGAATCCCAGCCAACAAAGCGAGTAGGAGCCTTTTCGCCTCCCTCCCTCAGCGTGATCAGTGACAAGATCTGTGCCTGTGTCCCATGCTGAACGATGAATGGTGGCCACCACGTCTTACAAAGCAATCATTTCTGACCAGGTGTCCCTCCAAGAAGTCTTTTCCCCCCTCTGCGGTTACTGCCTGGGTCACTCGAGCTCTGAGTCTCTGACTCAGGGTCTGGGGTGACCCCAGTTGGGGTAAGGACACTAATCTACCATAACTCCTGCTGCGCACTGCAGTCTATAAAGAATGACAAGCCCTGGCAGTGCCCAGGGGGCAAGGACCTGATAATGTTCTGTGCTTTCAGGGACAGGTTTTTTGTCATGTGTGCGAGGGACACCTGGCCTAGGTTTGCCACGCCCCTCAAGGAGAGTGAGGACCACCTTCCGCCCAAGTACCTCTGAGTCTGCCTCCAAATAGGCTCCAGGCTTTGTCCCATGCCTGGGGTTGGGGGGACAGGAGAGGAGGACTGAGTGGCCCACCTGTCATGCCCAGAGAGGGTCTCATCCTTCCCAGACCGCTGTCAGCCTGGGTGCTTTCGGTGTCATTCTAGGCTGGACCTTCCTGCTTTCTGTCACCTTGACCCAGCACACTCTTCCCCAGACAGCACTGCAGGTCCACCGGGCCCCACCCAATCTCCCCTTCCTTACCCATGTGGGTCCTCCAGCCGTGGAAGCAGTTGTGGACGCCTCATGACAGAGGTCCCCTTGGACTGTCTGGGGACCGTTTTCACACAGAAGAGAACATCCCGATAACCCCGATTTTGGTGGCGATCATAGCTCTAACATTGATCAAGCATGACCGTCACCAGAATATGTCCTGAAAAGGCCAGGACATTGTGTGCTAGCTGCAATGCTGATCATGGTGGCTACCGTTCACTGAGAGTTTGCCGTGGGCCGGGCGATGTTCTAAGTATCAGAGCAGCGGAGTCCAACACTGCACTTGACACCACGTCTGAACAACCTGGTTGACAGCACGCGTCTGTTTCACTGCTGAAGCACAAGCACATTCATTCTCGTCTCCCACAACGAGGTTCCCAGATCGCTTCAGCACCTAACCCAGTCCTGGCTATTGTGTAGTCATCGCGCCTGAGGACAGGGAGACGTCCTGGGGGAAGAGTTGGAGCACACGCTTGTGACTGCATTGCAGGATCCTTCGCCCTCAACGAGACTCGATCTTTGGGGGCCGGGATAGCTCAGCGGCTGAGCGCTGGCCTCACAGTCGTGAGGTCCAAGGTTTGATTCCTGGCCCAGGCCCGTGCAAACCCATCGTCTAAACTGCGTCACAACTGGTAACCATTGGGGTGGCTCCGTGACGAAGGTTGTCACCTCCCATGTGGGAGACCCTCAGGTCGGTTCCCATCCCTCGTGGCCCCACACCCACCTGTGTGGAATGAAACCACGTCGCAACTAACGATGTACAACTATGGAGACTGCTCTGGGTCCTCCCCTCCCCCTCCCCTTCTCTCAAACAATAAAATAAATCTTGAAAAAAATGAAAAAAGAATTGGGACTGTGGAAGGGGGCCACTGAAACCAGTGGGTGCAGCGACTGCTGACAACATGGAGGGACATGGAGAGACCTTGACCCCGCCCCCCGCTCACCTTCCAGCACCCAGCTGGTGCCTCCCATTGGCCAACACTAACTGGGAGCCTGCTGTCGGGGGCCCAGCGCACAGGGCACAAGCCTCCAGGGGCACGAAGCAGGACAGAGATGCGCAGGGAGTGGGTCTGGGGGCAAGTGGCGAGGTTGAGAGGGGACGAGCAGCAGAACACCCGGCAATGAGTTTAGACAGCACCAATCGCACGCCTCCTCGGCCGTTCTGTGCATTGACATGCGATGCATGAGTGTGGTCCTCACACCAACTCTGCGGGGCGGAAGGGTTAGCCTCCCTGACTTGGCGATGAGAGATCTGAGGCTCTGCTCGCCCACTGCCTGAGCTCACGTTGAGAAAAAAAAAAAAAAGATCAGCATAAATCACTGACCCAGGAGTCAAGACACTGGGGTTGTCAACTTCCATTCCAACAGACATAAAGGGCCAGCCATTGCATGCTTTTTAAACGTGACCTAAAGAGTTGGGTAGCCTTGAAGGCTAGGGCAGCCACGCTCAGTCACGTGCTGAGGCATGCTCAAGGAATGCCGGCTAAGGGGAGAAGCCAGAGCATAGAATAGACGTCCAAAGGGCGCCCTAGGGTCCCAGAGCCACTGCTTTCACCAACCACGCATGGCTTCTCATTTCCCCCCGCCAAAGAAGGCTTTGTTTCAGTGAGATACTGCTTTAGCCTTGTGGTAAATGCACTTGAACTTAAACTTTGCTGGAGTGGGGAGTGTGGTTCTCTTTCCTCCGACTTTCTGTGATTCTGGTTCCTTGTCAGCGACTTTGCTTTTGGAAACTCAGATCCTAGGGGAGCCAGGCGAACACCTTCTGTCTCCTGGGCCCAGGCATTCATCCCGTGGGCTGTTGCAGATAAGAGATCTCCGGTCGCTTTACTGTCAAACACTGAGCCGTCCCCATGACCATCTGTGTGTCGTGGCCAAATATTTGCTCACTTGAGATGTACCCGCAGGGAGGAGACAGACAGCAAGCTTGCAGATGATCAGTTGTGTCCTCTTTCAAAGGAAACTGAGGCAAGACTGGGCAATAAAACCATAAGATTTATTAAATATAAGGCCAAACCCTAGGAAGGAGGCCCATAAAAGGCTTATCTAAAGAACATTTGGCAAATTGTTGAGCAAGGACACCGTCATTGGAAGAGATATGAAGACACTTTCTCTGCAAAGCATATGGCTATAATAGAAAAGAAACAGAGAACCGGTCTCGGCCCTGGAAAAACAAATAGTCGTTTCTCCCAAAAACACTTGGGTCTTTGATTCCACTCCTTGACCCACAGGCTCAAATTCTATGCCCCTTTTCTGCCTCTTGGCCCTAACCCTTCCTTCCTTCCTGTCTTTTAAATCTTACCAACACTTGGGTTTCTAGATAGAATTTGTTTGTTTGTTTGTTTTACCATCTTTATCTTCAAGGGTTACCAAGGAGAAACAAAAAATGTAATCCCGCCTCCCCCCCAGCCCACCCCACCCCCTAGGCACAGGTATACCGACTCATGATGAAATACTTCCCTATCAGTGACCCCAGGGCCTGCTCTTTCCTAATCCCTTGAGTCCGCTGTATGACCTGACAAGGACTCACGCTGGCCTTAGGATTCCTACACAGTCAACCTACTTCCTAAAGCCCAGGGGGATGAAGGTGTCCCTGTAGCCCATGTTTACACTGCTGCAGTCATCAGCCACCTGTTAGAACAAGTCACACATGCAGATAGAAAACCCCTTTGGGGGTAGCAAAAGCTTTCTCCCCTCTCTTACATAATTGGTGGGAATGTCAAATAGTTTAACCACCTTGGGGGAAAGTCTGGCAGGCTCTTACAAAACTGCATAACTATGTACTCTGTGTCTCAGTGATTCCTAAGTATTTATCTGAGAGAAAACCCATCCATAAAGGGATGCCGGAATAGCTCAACAGTTGAGCGCATGCCTAACAATAGCAAGGTCCAGGGTTCGATTCCTGGCCCCAGCCTGTGCAAACCCATACACTGAACTGCAGTGTAACTGGTAACCACCAAGATGGCTCAGCAGTGAAGGTTCTCGCCTTCCATGTGGGAGGTCCCAGGTTTGGTTCCCACTCCATGTGACCCCACATTCTATGTGGGATGAAACCATGTAATAACTAATGATGCACAGCTATGGAGACTGCTCTGGGCCCTCTCCACTTCTCTCTCTCTCACTTTCTCTCAAACAATAAAAATAAATCTTAAAAAAATAAATATCCATTAAATGGCTTATATGAGAATGTTCATAGCAGCTTTATTATTATGGCAAAAACAAAACATTCAGGTATTTATTAATGGAATGAATCAACTGTGACACGTTCATTCTATGGAATACTAAAAGAGAACAATAAAAAAGAAATTACTGGTACCCAAATTATTCATAACGACATGGATGAATCTCAAGAACAGTTTACCAAATGAAAGAAGTTATGCATAAAAGAACATATATACCTTTTAATTCCAGTGATAGATGTTCAGGAATTTACGTTAGGACAAGATTTCTGTGCCTGTATTTCAAGAAAAAGAAGAAGGAACTCAGATATTTGAGGAACCAAGAGCATGCAGAGTGGGGTGACGTTGGTACTTTAGAGAGAAAGTCTATGTGCGCCTCAAGGCCACCACTTGGGGACATAACCCAGGTCCAGCCCTGATCACAAATGCGTCCTGCAAGGATAGAAACATGGTGACTGTCTACAGTTGAAGTGCAGCATCTTTATAGAAAGGAGGGAGAAATAAAGGAAATCAACAATATAAAGGGCAAAAAGAGAGACAAAAAGAAAAAGTAAATAGGGGAAGAGGGAGATGGGGTTATCGCAGATTACAGGATATTGCCAGGGTTGATACATAAGATGTAAAGAAAAGATTCTGTTTGTCAATGGGGAGAGGTTTGCCTCCTGCCTGTTTAAAGCACAATTTAGATGCGTTCTCAGGCCATCTCTCATAGAGTTCACTTTGTAGATAAGACTTTTATGGACAGACGATTATTTGTAAACAATATCATTGCTCTATGATTAAAGCAAAGGTCATAGAATTCTTGAGGGAAGATATAAGGACTCTGGAAACTGCCTGGGATCTCTCTGGACACTGAAGAAGGCAGGGTCCCGAGGGCCTCGAATGCCAAGCAGGTAATCCTCCTTGCCCTGGAGGGCAGATGGCTTTCTTTGAACATTGGTTTTCCTCTACCCGCTATTCACTGGGCCAGAAATGACAAGTTACAGCTCTGATAATGTCCGTCATGCTTGTTGTTGCTGTTTTGTCTGATCTGGATGACTTATTTTCTTTTCCCTCTCCTGGTTATAAAGAGCACTGGTTTTGGTGTCAAATCATGGCTTTGCAACCTAGTGGCTGTGAAACTTTGGGCAAGTTACTTCATGGTAATGAACTTCAGTGTCTTCACGTGTGAAATAGGTTAATGATACCTGCGGTGCAGCCTGGTTATGAGACTTAAATTGGATGAGATGTGAGCATTCAGTGAGTGTCAGATTGTGACGAGTCAGTTCTAGATTATTCGAACAGATGTCATTCCTCTCTTGCCCCAGACAGTTGGCTTGACAAAGGAGTTGTTACTATTTGTGTTTTAAGGGGGCTTCAAGACATTGAAAATACCTCTATCACTTTTGGAAGGGAAGTTTGTCAGAGAACACAGGATTAACTCAATAAGTCTTAAAAAGGGGGGTCATAACCCCACATTCTTCACCCTTCTGTTTTCCTCTTTATTAACATTGTATGTAAGAGTTCATATGGACCCTCATATGAAGCTAATCTTTAGATTTTTCTGGGAAAGTTTCTATCTTAAGTATTATGTTTCATCATTCCCCTTGAGGTATCTATTATTTGAGAGTTAGAACACATATCCTGATTTTGGGATCATAAAGCATGCTTAGATGAGAATTCAATGAATTGTTCATCTTAATAATTATTTGAGGAAAAATCTTGGACCCAACCTCAAGCTTACACTAAAATCAACATCCAATGGATAAAAATAGAAGAGAATATCAGTGGATATTTTAATCTTATGTGGATGATGATGGCTGATATTCTGATATACATTCCAAAAGTTATAAAGGAGAAGGTAAATGTGACAATTTTTGACATTTTCAGTATGGCAAAAATATATATATACATATATATTTATGGCAAAAATATATATATACATATATATTTATGAAAATACAAACTGTAAAATATTTTTAGGAACTATATAAAAGACAATAAATATACAAAGAAAGGCCTCATAAATTCCTGAGGAAAAAATCAAACAGAAAAATATGCAGAGCTATAAGCCAAAATTCCGGGGAAGCCGGGATGGCTCAGTGGGTTGAGCGCTCACTTTGCAGCACCGGGGACCCAGGATCGAATCCCGGCCCCGGCCCATGCGGAACCATATGCTGAACTGGGGAGTTCCCCCAGTTCAGTTCTCTCTCTGTCTCTGTCTCTGTCTCTCTCTCTCTCTCTCTCTCTCTCTCTCTCTGTCAAAAATAAATAAATAAATAAATAAATATTAAAAAACAAAACAAAAACAAAATTCCACAAAAGAAATTTTATAAGTCAATCATTATATAAAAAGATGTTCAATTTCATTCATATTTGTTAAACGCTAACAAAAATGATGAGGTTTTTTTCCTTATACCAAAATTAATAAGAAAAATAATGGACAAAGGAGGTGTTCATCGAGGTTTGGGGAGGCCCGCTTCCTGCATCCTGTTGGTGGGACGTGTGGCCCAGTCCATTTAGAGGCCATTTAGCTAAAGGGTATCCAGGCGACAATGTAGGAGTTCTGTGAGATTGTAACCCTGTGCATGTGAATTTTTACAAAACTGCATGAAAGTTATATGAGTGGAAGAAGGTGCATTACAATCAATCCTTTTCTGAGGAAAAAAAAACCCCAGTTGCAGAACTATGTGACTTTATTTATGTCAAAATCAAAGACGGGGAGAGAAAGCGTATGGGGGCGGATCTGCAAGCTATTCATCAAATTGTTTATCTCCGGGAGATGGGATTTATTTCCTGTTTTCTAGCTTTTCATTGATTATTTAATAATTCATGTACTGTATGGTGATGAGGACAGATAACAAAGTCATTTATTTATTTATTTTTAATTAGTTATCTCCTAAGTAAATGTATAAAGGGAAGAGATTTGAGCTGAAGTTAGAAACCATGGTTGTAGCTGTGTGACAATGAGAAAATGACCTCAGATCCATCAACCTCGGGTTTTCTCGTCTGTAGAATGTGGGACCATATATTCACTTTTAAATCTAATATCAAAAAATCCACTGCTGGGACCGACTGGCTTTGATTGACTTGGCTGTGGGAAGCCCATTACACCTCCTTTGTAAGAAAGCTTGCCTTCGCCGCCCTCTGCTGGCTCTTCTGAGAATAGCAGGGGCGGGCTCCTCACAAGATACCAAGTGCCTGCCTCTATTCAGTCTCTTATAAAACCATTCAGCCCAGTACGGTTAGGTCCTAGGCACTGGCCCAGAGATCTTGCAGATGACAACAAAACCTCATAAGTTAAATTTTCCTAACCTCTACAGTTAGCTTGACATTCTTTTAATTGTGTAATCTGCGTTTCACCGGAAAAGAATTTTTTCCCCCTCCCTATGTGACTTGGTGTCTAAATCCCTGGGTCTGTCTCATGGGGGCAAATGTGTTCAGATTGCAGGTCTAGGGGAATTGAGGAGCTTCGAGGAGAAACTGACAAGGGCTCTTTTAGCAAAGGTCTGTCTCCAAAGCACGTCTGTCCCCGGAGAAGAGGAAGATGGCTTCCAGACATGTGTGGCTGCTCCTACTCTCAGTCTGTGCAGTCAGCCCTGATGTCCTGGGTGGTGAGTACCCGTCACTCAGCTGCCACTGAGCCTGCAAGCCAGTGTCCTTGCAGCCATATTCATGCACCAATTTTTAGACACTTCAGGAAGTAGATGTTACAGATAGGAGTCAGCGTGCCCAGCAATCCTCAAAAGAGCTGAACATTCCGTGTCCCCAGTGCACAGGTACCCTGCTAAAAGGCCATTGCTCAGAGGGACAGGAAAACTGTTTGGGCAGTGAGCCAGGGTCCTTCCTCAAGGCCACCGAGCAGCTCCCCTTCCATTCAAGAGGCTCCAAGGCTGCAGACTGGCCCAAGTCTGGGGAGTGATTGTTTTCGCCATCATCACATGCCAGGGCCTCTTGTTTATGTGCAGACATCCTCATGAGGCCCAGCTGTGCGACTGGATGGTTTTACTACAAGTCCAACTGCTATGGATACTTCCAGAAGCTGAGGACCTGGTCTGACGCCGAGGTAAGAGATCGGGCCCATCGGGAGTCTGGCTTCTCAAAAGCCAGGGGCCATGGGGCCAAAGCTCCAGGTCTCCCTGGACGCAGAATCATTGGTCCTTCTTGGGCATTCTGAGCCGTCACTTGGCTGGAGGAATGGAGAAGAGTGGGCCGTGTGTGTTCAGCTCATGCCATTTTGCAAGCCCTCATGGAGCACACGCTTAGTGGAAGGACCTTTGTAGGCTTGTCCCCAGAGATTCCAACCCTAACTCTGCCAAAACCACGTGGAAACTGTCTGGGGATTTGGGAGGATGACAGACCTGAGTTTGAATCACAACGCGGCCAGCTGTACCTCACTTGACCAGTTTTCTTGTCGTGAAAAGCGGCTAACACTTTTACCTCAAAAGGTTGTCTGGGGAGAAGTTGTGAAAACAATTTGCCAAAAGTCTGAGGCACAAAGTAGATGCTCAATTCAGGTACTCCTAGCAAAAACGGCCTGCACTTTTTTGGCTGCACCCCCAAAAGGGGTGTCCACCCTGTTGTCTCCCCTGGGCCACAGTGGAAGAAGAATTGTCTTGGGCCCCACATAAAATACACTAACACTCACGATAGCCCAGTTTCGGTCCCCAGACTCCCGCAAGCCCATTGTAGGAACACCAAGCATGTCAGGTAGATCTGATCTTGGACTTGAGGCGGAAGTCCAAGTTCTGTTCCAGCTCCGTCATGATCAGCTGTGTGAACTTGGAGGGGAAAATATCACTTCCACACTCAGAGCCCATTTCCTCTGTTGTCTCAGGAATTCTTGTGACTAGCACACTCACTCACTTGTTTCCATGCCTCCCAAATTTGAAAGTCAAGATGAAATTCCGGGTATAAAAGCATTTTGGAATTGTAACGTGATGAGTGGCAAGTGGGAGGGCTAAATCACCATGAAACAGTAACCACATCCAATCCCAAGCAAGATCCCAAAGGCAGGCATTGAAGTAGCAACCACAACCAAGCCATGTTTTCATTAAATGAATATTTTATCACGGAGGCAGACCCTGTAATATAAATGCAAAAGAGCATAAAATAAAGTATTTATTAATCTATCTATAAAGTGTGTATACATAAAATGCTTGCCTTGTGTAATAGCACAGTAAGTTAGAGAATGGCACCTTTTACAATCAGTGGTTCCTTAGATTTATCTGAAATGCAATATAATAATACATAATTATGGCAGTTCTATCCTCCTAGCACCTCCCTGTGTAATTGTGTAACAGACTCCCAGTAATTATTATCTTCTCCGTTTACAGATGAGGAATGAGCCTCAGGGAGGTAAAGGGACACGTTCAGGTCACACCCACTCATGAGAGGCAACACCAGGACCCCGGGCACTTCCACTGACCCCAAAGCCTGTGCCCTGTGTTTTCTGTCTCCTGTGGGGTTTAGATCACAATATTTTTTGCGGGGGTGGGGGAGCAGTGTGAGGCCATTTGGCTTGGCACACTAGGGTTTAAGGGGAGGGCTATATTTTAAACTTCCAGGTATCACCAAGGTGACTTCTCCTTGCCCACAGCTTGAGTGTCAGTCCTTTGGAAATGGAGCCCACCTGGCATCCATCTTGAATTTAAAGGAAGCCAACGTCATAGCTGAGTACATAAGTGGCTATCAGAAAAACCAGCAAGTGTGGATCGGCCTGCACGACCCACAGAAGGTAACCTCCGGCGTGGCCCACAGTACCCCCTTGGGAAAGCCAGAGAGGGCTCTGGGAAATGACCTCCAGGCCCCCTGACAAGGGGCACACAGAGCACGGGTTTTTCAGTCACAGGTCTCCTGAGAAGAGGCCCAGGCCTCAAGGTCAGGGTCCCAGTTCTGGCCCTCCATGGAAGCTAGGATTTCAATGCCATCATTTTGTAGACTTTCTAAGTAAAGTCCTCCCAAACCTTAGGATGCAAAATGACCAGCTTTTCAGAGCCTTCAAAAAAAAAAGCTGATGTAAGTACGTATGGGCATATATATACATCTATAAACACACACACACACACACACACACACACACACACACACACACACACATACAGCCACCTGTTGTGGGACCCAGCTTACTTAAATCCCGCTTCGATCTTGACTTAAAATCGGGGACTTTCAGCTAAGCTTTTCCTTAGATACTATCATGTTTTTGATGCGTTCCTGCATGTCTTTCACCGGACCCTCATTTTACTCTTCATGAAAACCTTGCTGCACGTGAGTGAGGTCTTCGGGCTGGTGCTGAGGTCTCCGTGTGGGGGTCTGCAGTTCACACATTCTTCGTGGGGCCTGAGAGTCAACCCACACATACGTAAGGAACACAAGAACAGCCAGGTGTCCTGTTTCCTGATAGAACTTGACCACAGATGTTACAAATTATTTTCTACAGTTAATTGTACATTGTCATACATTCGCATGGCTATCAGTCAGAACTCTCTCGTTCAGAGATAAAATAAATCTTCACATCTGTTTCTACCAGATAATTTTTGTAATTTAATTACTTACATTTATGAGTGAGAGGAGTAAGTGGCGAATAAAGATTCTAAAAAGTGTGCAGTGTCACTAGTTATCAAAGAAATGCATGCAAATTAAAATAACAATGTAATTTCTCACATTATCAAACTTTTACTTTGTCTTAATAAATGTTTTTAGGGATATGGGCAATTGCCCAGTAGGTGGGAATGTAAATTCCTCCCAATAAATTGTTTGGAAGGCAGTTTGGCACCGCATACCAATACCCTCAAAACATTCATGTCCTTTGACCATTAATTCTACTTCTGGGATTCTATCCTAAGGAAATAATTTTAAGTACAGAAACAGCTTTATGAACAAAGCTGTGTGTAGCAGTATTTTTTGTAATGACTGTAAATTAGAAACAACATAAAATCAACAGGAAACTAAGGTAAATTATATTAATAGCACATCCATTACTATTAAAAAATGTTTAGAAAGCATGATACAAAGTAGCATGTACATTTTAAAGATCACATTTTTAGTACATGACACTACTTTTGATAAAAATGTTAGCATCAGGAATAAATATGCTAAAGTAACGTCTTCCTCTTAGTGGATGAATGGAGTGACTTTCCTATTTCCCCTTCTTTACACATTTCTGTGCGCATCCCCCACCCCACCCCCAATGAAACTACTTTCAAAAAGGGCCCTGAGCCCTGCAGGGTTCCCCAGGGGCTGTGAGCAGGGAGGCCGAGCCTCACGTCTTCCACTTTCTGTCATGCGCAGAGGCAGCAGTGGCGGTGGATCGATGGGGCGTCGTATTTATACCGAACCTGGTCTGGCAAGTCCGTGGGTGGGAGCAAGCACTGTGCTGAGATGAGCTCTGGCCGCAGTAAGTTCTCAGGATCGCCCCTGCAAAACTGTCTAACCACTTGTCACCCTGCAACGGAAACCCCAGGATGACCAATGAGCCTGTGGAACTTGGTTTCTAGAAGGGAAATAGTTAGGCCTCTCCTCAAACATCCTCCACCCCTTCTAAAGTCCTCCTGACTCTCGGTCCTTTATAAACAAGTGACCTGTGGGGACATGGCTGCCTTCAGCCGTTTCCAGCTCTTTGAACTTTACACAGGAGCGTCTTAGCCTTAGCCATGGGCTTTAGGAAGAGATTACCCGGTGTTCCGCATGGTACCCTGTTTCAGGCACAAAAGAACACCTTGTTTTCAGTTGACTTATGTCCAGCCCTGCCTTCCCTCAAAAAAAAAAAAAAAAGCTGCATTTTGTGTTCAATGCTTTAATTATACTTCTTCCCATTAGCAAAATTAGTACCTGTGTTAGTCAGGGTTCTCTGGAGAAAGAGAAGCAATCTAATGTTTGTATCGAAAGCGTGATTTACGGTAAGCGGTTGTCTCAGACAGCTGTGGGAGTGGGCAAATCTGAAATCCACAGGGCCAGGCAGCAGGCTGGAGGTACCTGCTGTCATGAATGGTGTCATCTTGAGTCCTAGGGCAGTCTGGAGCCAGAATCCCCTCCTCTTCTGGGGACCTGCGTCTTATAAGGCCCTCCCTGATTGGATGATGACCCACATGGTGGAGGGTAATCCACCTAACTGACATCTACTGATATAAATGCTAATCACACCTTTCAAAAAAAAATACCTTCACATCAACATCTAGACCGATGTGTGACCAAACCACTGGACACACCTAGCCAAGTCCATACGTAAGACCAACCACCGCAGGACCTTGTCCGTGGGTCCAAGCAAAACCCCCAGAAAATGCTGGCAAGCACGGTTCAGAACAGGATGGACTGAAACATCTGCTATTTTTATTACAGATTTTTTAACTTGGAACAGCAACGAATGCAGCAAGCGTCAGCATTTCCTGTGCAAGTACCGGCCATAGGACGGGACTCCAGCCCTCGGCCGGCCCTTCTGCAGCCCCGTTCCTCGTCCTCGGCCACGCTGCCCACCTCTGGTCGTTGTCTCAGAAAGTAAACGGAGGCGCTCAGACTGATGCGGTCCTGATGGCACTGACCATTTAGTCTCAGAGGCAGAGACCTGGCATCTTATGCCGGTGGCTTTGAGCCCTAAATGTTTGCCCCGCAATCCTTCCCCCCAGACTCTTCTCTCCTCCTCCCCTTTTCCAGCTGTTAGAGCAGAGGAGGTATGTGCGTCTCCCCTGATGAAAGAGCGGGGTCTTCAAGCCTCAGAGAGAAAAGTCTGAGGAAGGAGCTCAGCTCCCTATGGCTTCTGCCCCCCTCTGCCCTCTCTCTATCCCACCCCCTGCTCCTCAGCCGCCTGCTTATGTTTCTTTTTGTCCTGGGGAACATTTCCCAGTAGACTCCCTGCTAGGCTGATGTGGGCCGCCAATTTCAGGACCATCATGTAGCAGACAGTTGTCCACATAGAAGGTTGCTCTGTTCCGATTCAGTTGTGATGGGAGGGAGAAGGGGAGATAAAGACTCAGAAAACCCACGCATGTTTTTCTTCATCGCCGTCCTCCTCGTGGGTGCCTCCCACCTCCTCAGAATGGATCCTCCCCAGCTGCAGCCCTGGTTTGAGTAGAGAAAACAGGGAGGTGACAGGCCGGCCCCCCTCTGCGCAGGGGTGACGGGGTGGGGGTTATGTCTTTGTGCAGCCTGCTGCTGAGGAGGGGAGTGGACCCGGGCCTGTGGTGCTCCTCTCCCCCTGCCACTCACAGCCCCTGTGGCTGGAGGTTCCTGTGAGGTGGTGGTTTTAATCCTGGGGAGGTCATTTTGTCCAAAGGCAGATGTATGATGTCCAAGGGCAGGAACATTCTTGGCAATGGAAGAAGAAACAATATGGACTAGACAGTTACAGAAAGTGTGGCATTGGCACGATCACGTTTGCATTTCTTAAAGGGAACCGCCACCAGACAGGAGAGGACTTGTGTGGGTGGGTGGTCACTTACTTTGCCCATGTCCCACTGCCGACCAGTAGATACACGAAGCTTGACACCCTAAAACCTGGGAACAGTCCCTGATCACCAGAGCGGGCTGAGCCCTGCTTTAAGTGCTGGCTGAAGGGAGAAGACAACGAAGAGGAGAAGATCAAACAGCATTGGCCCTATGCCCGTCCCCCATCTCTTCTCCTTTCCTTTCTTCTTCCTCCCATCACATCCTTGTCACTCTTTGCTTGTCAAAGTGGAAAACCTCAGAAAGAATGTATTCTTCCCCCCAAACATTGAAAAGCTAGTGAACCCAAAGGAAAATCTCTCCATAGTGAGAGTTCAGTCAAGATGACAGACAGATGGAAAAGGGTCATTCTTGAAAAGCATCGTTACTTCAACAAAAGCAGCCCCCAGGCTCCTTTCTGGACAGGTCACATCAGAGAAGCAAAGGGATCAGAGTCCCTGGTGGAGATGGCAGATAAATGGGGATTAGTGGACTGATATGAGGCAAGAAATAACCCTGTGAGGTTAAGTGCTGAGTTGGTGATGTTATCAGAACTGAAAGAATGCACAGGAAACATGACAATATCCCCAGAAGGCAGAAATCCTCAATTTTGTCTGACTATGGATGGCACAGATGAGAGAGAAAAGACAGCTTGACCCACCTAATCCATTTACACTCTCCAGAAAGAAACAAAACAAAACAAAACCTCATGCTAACAGAGAGGTAGAAATGAAGAAAATAAATACACAGAAACAAATAGCAGATATGCCAAAACAAAGGAAAATCTAACAGTCATTCTACAAATATATTTAAAGACAGTTAGCAGCTGAAAAGCATTACCACCTTCAAACAGTCTTGGTGATGTAACAATAAGTAAGCACCCTCCCTGAAATTGCCAAAATGCCAACAATTTGCACATATGCGTGTGCAGTGCGAGCTTCATGACATTCCCCAAAGGGACATGCAGCCACTTGCCTGACTAGAAGGCCGGCCACGGTTAACACTAGAACTGGGCTGATTTGCACGTATGCATATGGAACTGCCGTAATCCTTAATAATCCGCTGAGGAGGTGTAGCATTCCACAAAATGTTGTCGATATGCCTGGTGTGTGCTAAGAGCTCCTTTCAGGGACTAGGAGTCCATCAGTGAACAAAACATCCAGTTTTGGCCGTTATAAAACACACACTTCAGTGGGGGTGAGGAGTGGAGGCAGCAAAACAATGAATGAAATAAGTAAAGAATGTAGTATGAGAAGGTGACAGGTGTTAGGATGAAAATACAAAGCCAGGAAGAGACATAGGCAACAGGCCTGGTGGGGGGTGAGGGGAGAGGGGGGCATGTGTGGAATTGTTAATGTGCTTTTGGTCACACTTGACAACCAGACTGTCATGTCGCGTCCCGCACAAGAGCTATGGGACGCAGGAAGGGCGGCACCAGGTTAAGAAACACAGTAGCCGAGAATAGATTGCAGGTGGGGCCAAGGGACACAAGTCTGAAGGACTGAGCCCCGAATCGGGCCAACGCATAGCTTTTATTAGTAGTCGTACCAGGAAGCAAAAGTTGTTTTTTCCACGGTCTGTGAGTTTTGTGCCTGGCAACCCTTTTCCCGAAAGTGCCCATTGTGCTCCAACACGTACCACGCCTTCACACACATGCACAACCCCAGGGGGTGGAGTCGTTATTTTGAAACCATCTGATAAGGGAGAACAACCGATATCATTGCATCGGGTCTCAGCGTTCCAAGACGCCCCCTTCAAGGAAGCTTTACCAAAATCATTCCTTCGGGTCTCAGTGTTCCGAGACACTTCCTTGTGATGTCATGAGATCGGCACGGGAACAAACAGTCTGGCAGCTGCGAGGCAACACTGTCTCAAGCAAGAAAGAAAATGTATTGGTTTGTGTCACTCCACAGTCCACGGGTAGATTTGGGCTTCAAGCAGGATGTGACCAAGGGCTCAACAAAGTCACCAACGTAGGGGCTGGCTTTCTGCATTATTTGACCTTGTTTGCTGGGAATGAACTTCATTATCAAGCTCCATCTAGTTGCAAGATTGATTCCCCCAGGTCCAGTCCTCACCTTACTAGGCAAGAGACCTACGGCCCTCAAACAAAAGCCTTCAAATTAAGCCTCGTGTGGAACGAAACTGTGTTGAAAACTGATGATGTGCAACTATGGAGACTGCTCTGGGCCCTCCCCCTTCTCTCTGTCTGTCTCTCTCTATGTCAAAAACAATAAAATAAATACTAAAAACAAACAAAAAAAGAAAATATGGAAAGCTGCCCAGTCGTTCTGTTGGATGTCTCCTAACTTCTCCAGAGGGCAGAGGGGAGAACCTCACCTTAGTGCAGGGGTTCCCAACCTTTTTATACCCTAGGGCACATTCTAAAATATCGGTAGGGCGGCAGGCACCAGCTATTTCTAAGGATATTTATTATTGAACAAGAATAAAAAATAATAAACAAAAATAATTTTAAAATAATAAATTTATTGTACAAATTATATACACACAAAGAAACATATATACAAAACGTAATACAAAGTAAATAAAAAACACATGTA
>PVKE010021875.1:0-26106 GCA_004027555.1 Craseonycteris thonglongyai
ATGCAACCATCTGCCTGACTCCAAACTTGGCTTTCTTTTTTTTTTTTTTTAATGTTTTTATTTATTATTTAGTTTTTTTTCTTTCTTTTTTCTTTTTTCTTTCTTCTTTGACAGAGAGAGAGAGAGAGAGAGAGAGAGAGAGAGAGAGAGAGAGAGAGAGAGATACAGAGACAAAGAGAGAACTGAACTGGGGGCACTCCCCAGTTCAGCATATGGGTCCACATGGGCGGGGGCCGGGATTCGATCCTTGGTCCCCAGGGCTGCAAAGTGAGCACCTAACCCACTGAGCCATCCTGGCTTCCCCCAAACTTGGCTTTCAATCTCTGCTTCAGCTTAAGTCTGTGGCAAGTCCTGACCCTGCGCAGAAAATAAGTTGACATGGGTGTGATATCTATATCTATATCTACATCTATATCTATATATCTATATACATTTATACACACACACACACACATAAACAAATTAGTTAAAGATTGGGAATGAAGTCACATAATTTTACATAATTGTACTCTGAATACTGTTAATCTGGTAGTCACCAATTATGAAAGACATTCTCAAGTTATTTAAAATTCTTTGTTATTCCATAGCACCACTTCAATTTATTGTGTTAGTTCAATATTCTGGTCAACGGAGTTACCGTATTCACCATGGTTTGCCAGTTTTGAAACAACAAAATAATCACTTTGAAATTATTTATAGCAAATTCTGCCAAGTACAATAAGTCTTTTATAATAGTAGCAATAGAAATAACAAGGCTGTTGTTTACTGGACTGTCCCTTCTAGCTTTTCAAAACATGCTCACGGTTATTACTGGATTTTTCATCAGCTCAAGAATATCATTACTGACATGAATGGAGACAGGTGTCAGTGCCGTGGGGCTGGAACTCTATCTAAACAGATTTTATGATAAATCGGTTTAGAAAATCTCCCCAGGTTTTCATTTAAAATTTCACTGCTTGACTTGTGCTTTGTTTGCACAAATGTGGAGGAGAGAGTGTATGCATTTCTGGCTTTGCTGGTGAGTAGAGAATTTAGTTTCTAGAAAACCAGACAAAATCATCTTGGTCAGGAATCTATGGCCAAAGAAGGCATTTGGCCTATGACTGAGAAAAAAGTAAATAGGAAATGATTCTGACAAAGTTTTCAGGGAGTCCTGGTATAGACATTTCAGACCTTCAGATGACCTGGAACCATGGGCTTTTTACACACAACAAGCTCACACCTGGCCCTGTGGGAGGCAGGGCTGCCTAGTAGTTAAGAATATGGGTTCAGGAGTGAGTCTGCCCAAGTTCAAAACTGGCTTTGCAATCTTCTAGCTGCATGACTCTACCCAAACTATTTGACCTCCTTGCCTGCTTATTTCCTCATCTGAAAAGTAGGAAATATAGCAGCATCCACCTCAGTGCCACTTAAACTAACACTTTGGTAACAGAGAGCCCAGTAATGGAAGAAGGGAAATCCATGCTAAGAATGAAGATCCTCAGAAATACTTTCTTCCACCCAAGGTCATGAGACACCCTGAGTCCCAGCAGTGTAGTGCATCTATGTGGCTCAGTATGTCTGGCATTTTTTGAGACCAACACTGGGCAAATCCTTTGATGGTCATTTGATGGCAACAGTTAAACATTCTAGAAGAAGTCTGGGAATATTCTGAGAGACTTCAGCCGTATTTGCAGTCCCTTAGCCATAGTTATTTGCAAAGTTATGATTCTTTACTGAGATACGCATTGGCCACCAGGGCACAAACATCTCATATCACAATGTGCCCGATATGAAGCTTGTGGAGAAAATTCCTATACTGTGAAGCCTCTGGCAGTGTTTTCAGGGGGTAACAGTCACTTCCTTCTGTTGACCAAACAATATCTATATAGGCCTATAAAACAAGCAAACAAAACAAAGGGCTTCCAATGCACTATTAACATCAGAATTTAAATGAGACAAAACTGAAAAGTACGCAATGTCTATCTTTGGTAATTCCCTTTTCTCCCCTCCCCAACTTATCACTGGAACCCAGTATTATCTTGCTGCTCTCTGAATATCCCCAGTGAGGACAATCCCCCTAGGCCTGCCCAATAGGCAAAACCTGTCAACCCTAATAAAAAGTACTATTCTCTTAGCTAGGAGGAAAGCAACAGGATTAACGTTATTCATAACATCGTAGGTATTTGATAGGTCTGAATTCGATCATTTTGAATTTTTTAAAAGTTTTCCTGATGGGCTTAAGATGTGAAGAAGATATTTTAAGGAAGAGACCTCTGGGCACTGCTGTAGGCATCTACAGCGCGTCCACACAGAACCTCAACATAGGCAAACAGGTTTAACTTCTCAAATTTGCCAGCCCCACGTTGGTTCATGGAGTATTGAATGAAGGCCCAAATGCCAATTGGGGCCACAGTGGGGCCACAGTAATTTTACAGAGATTTATCAACAACTAAGAATGACAGTACTTATAGGCAGATATTGCCACACAGGTAAAATAACTTGGAACTGGTGACTTGTGTAGGTTGTCTTGGTTCATTGCCTCATGTCACCAACTGGGAGGATGGCAGATCTTCACCCACCCGGACTCTTTCTAGACTTGTGAGGACCCTGGACACATCACCCCGAATGCTTGTCCCCGGTTCCCCATATTCCTATGTGAACACCAATAAGGTACAAATGAACATTAAGGACAGGCCGGAAGAGGGCTTTGTGATGACCAAACGGCAGATGAGGCAGGAAGTGGTCCGGAGAAAGATTTATCTACTCTGCCTTGGTGATCTCATGTGCATTCATAAACTGATGGCATGTCTGTGAGCTTTTCTTCTCTTAATGTGTCCTTGTCTCTTACCTGCTACTTCCTTGAGCCCTTGCCTACTTTACAGCCTGGACTGAAGGATCTCTGTCCTTGGGTCAGCCCTGATGACAAAGGCCGAGGGCCCTGTGGCAATACTTACTTTTAGCTCTGCTCATGGTCTAGAAAGCTCGCCGTGGATTCCGACGAGCTTGGCACGTCCTCGGCTGTGGCATGAAGCACTTGGACTTCATGTGTGATAGGCCCCTCATGGAGCATGAAAGCTGGTTGCTGTTTCCCTGCCAGAAAACCTGGCTCTCTCATTCGCCATCTTCTCTGGGTCTGCTGGACTCAGCTCAAAAATGCCTCAGCAGAGTTTGTCCCCAGGGAAAAAGCAGCCCCTGATAAAGGGCAATTAACGGCAGTGTTTGTCGCTGATTGTTACTGGCAGCTGTGTGCACGTGGAGACAGAAAAGGCTAAGCCCACAGCCCACACACAACCTGATCATGCAACTAAGCAGCTTTCCACAAGTGCTTCTATTTGGAAAGGGGCACTTAAAGGGGACTCCCTCATGGCACCAGCTGGGGGAGGAGAATGTAGGCCATCTACAGACACAATGAGGCCAGTGTCCTACGTGCTACGTCTAAAAAGGTGGGTGGTGAGAGTAGTGTCACCCATTTTTCTGAGAACACAGTTGGTCTTTTTGGCTCCATTTCCTTCCTGGTATCATCCCTAGACAGGACCACCCTGGAATTAAAGTCATAACTGAAGCCACATGAGTGAAAGAACGTTGTACGGAAGGTCACCAGTAACATATGCAGTGAAGTTTTCTCAGCAAACATCATCACTGACTTTATGCACTTTTATGTAGCCTAGAAATTCAGATTTATTTCAGAAATCCAGGGAAACAAAAGGAAGAAATATCAGTCTCAAAGTGTCATCCACTTTGGACTGTTCACTAGGAATTGGATAGGGGTTGTCATAGAAAACATTGCCTATGTGACTTATTAACAGATTAGGTTTTGACCTTTTTCATGGCTGTTGTTTACCAGACTCTACGTAAGAGAGATTTGAACATCACTCAAATTTCACATTTAATTTAGAAAAGGTATACAAAAACCCCAACAGATCAAAATGTATGAGTCATCATCTATCCTAGGCTGGTACTAAGCATTGATTGTAGGAGTAATGTAATCTCTGGTATAAAACAAAAAATCAAAATAAAGATAACAAGAAACTTCTCTGCACTTCTTGAGTTGGCCCCTCACAGTTACCTTCATCATGGATGGAAAGTACAGTTTTCTAGTCTCTAAAATATCAGATACTTCTTATTAATTCAAATATAAATTTAAGAATATGAAACCCATGTAGCAACTAACACGTCCCTTCATTAAAGATAATCAGGAGGTGAAGATATATGATTGTTTCTGGGAATGGTATTCTTTTTCCCTTTGCACCCCCAAGTTATTTTGTTCAGTGAAATTGCTGAGAGCCAATGGTTTTGTTTTTTTAAAGATTTATTTTATTGTTTTTGACAGAGACAGAGGGAGACAGAGTCAGAGAGAGACAGGGAGAAGGGGGAAGGTTCAGAGCAGTCTCTATAGTTGTGCATCATCAGTTTTCGACGTAGTTTCAGTCCACACAGGTGGGTGGGGGGCCACACAAGGTGGGAATTGGGCTGGGGGCGTCCTGCATGGGAGGCATGCCTTTTCGAGCTGGGGGCCAAACTGGGGGTGGACTGAGGGGGGATGAGAACCGAACTGGGGGCCTCCCACATGGGAAGCACACCTCAGTTCAGCATATGGGTCCACACAGGCTGGGACTGGGATTTGATCCTCGGTCTCCAAAGCTACAAAGCGAGTGCTTAACCCACTGAGCCATCTGGGCTTCTCCATGAGAGCCATTGGCTTTTGATGAATTCGTAAAATAAGCACTTTCCCAATTGGGATGCTCCTCATTCTCTTGGTGCTTTTGAGAAATACAGGGGATTCTAGGACAGTTTTCATACATTTCTGCTCTTAGTCCAAAATTCTGCAACTAACACATTCAAAAGCTTTGTACCACTTTCCAGGAGTCTTTCTCCTGAGCTCTACCCATCCAAATCCTGTTGATGGCTGTTTCACAACTTCTTGCTTTCCTTTTCATGTTCTCGCCACCATTCTAGTCCAGACCCTCATCACTTCTATCCTAGACATTGGTGTCAGTCTCCCGGTGTATGTCCCCACTCTAAGGAGGGTAGGCATTACTACTGTCACCCAGTACCATGCTCCCCTGTACTTGATGCCTCCTTGAGGTAAGGTGCGGACATATGAACTTTCCTGGCCAGTGAAATCTGAGCAGAGATGTGAGCAGAAGTGAACAGTGCCTTCTGCATATATATATACATACATACAAATAACTGCAATATGCAATAAAAAGTAATAAATACTATAAATGAGATATAATTTGCTAAGGGATCTCAGAAGAGAGAGTATTCATCACTTCTGGGAGTTAGGAAAGTCTTACTATGAAGGAAGGAGGAAGTACAGTGATTTGCTCAAGCAAATAGTCCAATTATTTTTCAAGTCAGAGCCAGAACTAAAACCCAGACATTCTGTCCCCAAATCGTGTTCTTTCCACCTCATCATACTGCCTCTTACTGGCAAATAATAGTACTTAGAGGCCAGACTTGTTTCCCATAAGATGGTAGGAACCACAAAATTCCACAAGCATTTTTGTGAATGGTCTGTAACAATTTCTATGGGTAACCAGCCTTTTTGGTGACTATAGTCCAAAGTAATGCTGTGCAGTAGAAATTTCTACAATGATGTAAATGTTCTATGGTTGCACTAATATGGTGGCCACTAGCCACATGGGGCCACTAGTACTTAGCTAGTGTAGCTGAGGAACTAAATTAAACATTTCTTTTGTATTAATTAAAATTTAATTTCAATAGCCACATGTTGCTAATGGGTAACATATTGGACAGTATCATCTATAACTTTAATTATCATTGTCTTATTTTAGTTGCCTTGTCTTTGTACCCTGCAACTCACTCTACCCAGTCCCCAAGACTTAATAATACAACAAGAACCCAATCATCACTGGGAAGTAGGATCTGGAGTTACTATACTATGATAAGTCCCTTTTACTCGAGCTTGTCCAACCTGTGGCCTGAGGGCCTCACGCCACCCAGGATGGCATTGAATGTGGCCCAACACAAATTCATAAACTTTCTTAAAACATGGAGATTAAAAAAAATCTCATCAGCTATCCTTAGTGTTTGTGTATCATATGTATGGCCTAAGCCAATTCTTCTTCTTCCAATGTGGCCCAGGGAAGCCAAAAGTTTGGTCACCCCTGACCTAGGTTGCATTTCTAGAAGAGTACTTGTCACATTCTATCATAACAATAAGGATAATTATCATATGTTAGCAAATTCTATACATCCTTTACTCACATTAAGTGCTCCGCAGGTATTAAATCAATTAATGTCTCCAACAACCTAATGAGGATGCCCTATTACTACTACTAAGTGGCCAGAGGCAAATTTGTCTTCCTCCAAAATCCATGCTCTTTTCACTATTCTACACCATCTCTCTAAAAAATGAGGACTGGCGTACAGTCCCCTGTAGCCTAAGCAGGAGTAATTTTTATTTACTTATTCAAAAATATTTATTGACTACTTGCTATAAGCCAGGCATTGTGCCAGGTAAAGTGCATAGGGAGAAATCAAAGAGAATTATCGCAGCTGTCACCAAGCCTGCCTTCCAGTAAGGAAACACTGGTTTTCTGAGGAAAAAAATTGGTAGGGTCTGCTAAGTAGCTAAGAATTTGGTGCTTACATGTTGAAGACAACATTTATAGTGGAGGCCATTCTTTGGTATTTAAATGTGTGGAAACACTCTGTCGTGACAGAATTTAAAAACAGGTTTTTTTTTGTCATTACAAGATCATGTTTCATTCTCACAAGAGTTGAACTGCTAGTATTTAATCATAAAATCCCTGTATAAGCCAATTTCATAGCAGGTTACCATCAAAGTCCCTCAAATTAGTACTGAAGCATTTGACCACAGTTCTATGAAAGTTTTCCAGGCTACAAATTTTTTATAAAATTTAAATACATTAAAAAAAAATGACAGTGGATATTATTTAAGGATCTAAAAATGTTGTTGAATAATTAAGTGAGACAAAACAGGAGTAATAAGAGTGTAAAATATGATAACCCACATTATGTCAAATCTAGCAACTCATAAATTTTAAGACATATCATGATTTTATGTTCTTGGAAAACAAATACTGCCAATTAAATTATGACATAATGCATCATCCATTAAATTTTTATTTGATACTTTTCAAAAGAGTTTCTTTAGCTTATTTAAATATAATTAGAGTTATCTTATATTAGTGATGTGTATGCATACATCAAAAAGAAAATTTAAGCCAAATCATTTGGTCAAGGAATTTCTAAAACTGGTGCACAATGAGAATTTTACTTTTCAATATTGTTTTTAACTGAAGTAGCAATGTCTATGTTTTTCCATACAATGTCAGCTTCTGTGCCATCAGGATCATTGGATGCAGAATTTCTTTAAAGATTTTCTCCTGGGCTTTTCTTCTCAGTTGCTGAAACCCTTTTGCAAATCTTGAAAATGGTGCTTTGCTGCTTGCTGTGTGTTGATTTTTGTGCTCCTGTCAATGAATGGACATAACAAAGCTTCATCTACTACTAAGTATCTTCCTTCCTATGTCTTATAAAGCACTTGTCACTTTGCAAGAAAATAAAAGAATTGTGGTCATCCTTCTAACATCGAAAATTTGCTTCAATATTATCAAATTGATGTTCCACTGTTCTGCTTATGTAGGTTTCTGTGTATACACAAGAACTTTTGGTTTCAAAGCCAAGTCCCTGTGCTGCTCTGTGTGCACAGAGTCACAAGTATCACATTGAAGTAGCAATGATACAAACAGCCCAGAGGAACTTCCTACGCGCACAGAGAATGATAATGATGTCATAGCTGTGGCCAGCCTCCACCCCCTTGAGTTTGTAAGAAACCATGTTGTAAGATGCAGCCTGGTTTCAGATATAAAATATGAAAAAAATAAACATCTTAGAAACAACATTGGAGTCCAGTGATACTGATGATCAAGTTTATTGTTTGACACAGAAGCTTCCCAGCTATGGATCTTCAGAAGCAGAGACAGTGGTCAAATTCCTCATGTTCCTAGGAGTAGTGCTCTATGAAGCAAAATGAGTCTTCAAGTTTCGGGGTACCAAGTGAATTTAATTACTTCCTCTGAGCACTGAAAAATGGTGTTACAATCTGAATTTCTGTGTTTGTTGTTGTTGTTTGTTTCCTTGTTGGTTTTTCTCCTGTTTTTAAACAGCTCTCACCCTTGTCTCTAGATATTAATGAGTTTGTAAAGCAATAGATGGTCTGCAATACTTAAGGATGTTTTGCTAAAAAAGATGACTTCTAGTGTCTTACAATTGGAGACATCGTGTCCATTCATTTATTTAATCCATTTATTTAATCCATCCATTCATTTAATTACACACTCCAAATGTATTTACTGAGTATCCACTATGTGCCAGGCGATAGAACAAAATGAGCCCAAAACCTGTTTTGCACAGTTTTCACTACAAGGGGTGGGGGAGGCGGATGACAAACAAACAAGTAAAATCTATGCTATGCCATAGAGTCCATGGTAAGGCCTGTGGAGTAAAGCCAAGCTGAGAGGCATGAGTGGCGTTACATCCCTGTCAGCCCACTGCACCGGAAGGGAGTCAGCAGTCGGTTGACCTGTTGGCCACACCTAGACAGGTTCCTAGTCCAGACAGGTGGTCCACGAGCCTTCTCATGAGCTCCGACCCCTCAAGGGCAGGTCTGGACTCTGCCACCACCTCCCATTCCTGTACCCTTGTCAAAGTTTCGAGTCTCTTGGGAGGGTCAGCCTGCTCTGTGTCCCCTTCAGAACCCACTTGCCTCTGTCCCTCAGGGCTGTGGTGGGCCACAGCATCTTTTCTGGCTGCCTCACCATCATGTCTGAGCCTTTCCATGTCCCAGTGATGTGACCTATAGCTCATCTACTCCACAAGGTCGGTACACCGCAGCCCTGAAGATGAGTTTCTGCATCTCGGTTGTTGCCTGCGGAGCTCCGCGTCCTCCTTAGCCAGACAACTCTGTCTTCACACCAGCAGTATTCTCTTTTTCCTCTCAGATGTTTTCTCTTTTTCCACAAAAGGTAAATAGAATCCTCTCCGTGTGTTGCTACAGAAAAGCCTGACGGTTCCCCCAGGACTGACTTGAAGGCTGTGTGACTGAACACTGTGGAAGCCGATGGAGTCACGGCCCCCAGCCCTGTGCCCTGTGCCGCCTGTCCCTGGGCCTCAGCCCTTCCACGTGTGCTGAGGGGAGAAGCCAGTGCCACGGGCACTGTGTGCAGTGCAGAACTCCAGCTTCCGAGACTCTGCTGGACCCAGAACAGGAAGGAGCTGTACCTGCCCTCTGAGAAGACCCACGTTCTTTAGTGACATTATGGGCCCACTCTGAAACTGGGCCTAAAAGTATTTTTCAAATGAATAGAAGGAGTTTAGAGGGTAATCTCTTCCTTTGTTGAACTCCCCTTTCACTAAAGTAAAACGGGGCTTCTCGCTGCAGGCTCCAGCTGATGGCCCTGAGGTTTCGGAAGCAGGAAAAGGCAGGATGTGGGAGAAATCAAACCTTTAGCTTGCCTGCGATTTTGCCTCCCTCATTTTGCCTGGAATTATGAGAGACTGGAAATAAAGCTGGACGTGCAGGGGTGCATGGCTTCCCCAGGGGACAGGCAGGCCTCCCTGCTGCCCTGAGGCGTCCGGGCTGGCATTCAGTGCTCTGCTAGCAGCCCCCTGCCAGCTGCTTCTTGTGGAGGGAAGCACGCTGGGAGAAGGCTGTTGGCAAAAGGCTTCTCAGCAGCGCAGCCGCGGGCAACCTGGAGAAGCTGGGCCGGGCCAGCAGCCCCCCACGAGTTCCGCATTCAGTGTTGGGCTGTGAGGAGCTTTCTTTAAGCCCATTCAGCTTCAGCAGTGCTCTGCTGAGACACAGAACGCCTGTGGGGAAGGTGGCAGTGGGGTGCCAAAAGGGGCACTGGGAGCCAGTAGCTCGGCGCCTTTCAGAGAGGAGAGGAGAGGTTAATAAGGCAAGATTTAGAATGGGGAGATGATGCCTGGTTGCGTGTGACCTCAACATGGGCATGACCTGTCTGTGTGGAGTGAGGCATGCTGGTACCAGAGGCTTTAGTGTCCCCACATGGGAGGTTGTGATGCTCATGGGGTCACAGCTCTTTCAGAAACCTTGTGTGTGCGTATCAGCATCTAGCCAAACAGGAGGAGACACCGGAAGGTCTAAGACAGAGGCAGCTGGAAGAGTATGATATCGAGGTTAATCGTATTAACCTGTTGAAGGGAGGGAGGAGGCAGCAAATACTGAGCGATTACCTGGCCAGCTTCCTCAAGAATATCTGTGGCATTAGAGCTCACAGTACTGTGTGTACACAACACACCACTTACTCCTGACAGACGCAGATGCCTGAGACCTGGCCCTCTTACAGATGGAGAACAAGTTACCCAGGAACTTAAAATCCTACCACAGCAATAGAGCCCAAACTAGGATCCTTCATCAACTCAAGTCCAGAACTATGTCAGCTGGACACATGTCCCCTTGGCTGGGTAGCAGAGATGGGGCAGAGGGAGTTTGGGAGAGTAGGTAAGCAGAGGTCGCAGAAACAAAGGCTGACTCTGTGGAAGGGGGTTAGGTAGGACTGCCACACTTAAGGACCAGAGCTGCCCAGAACAGATGGCAAAGAGGGGACCAGGATCGCACCTAGTGTGCTAGGTTGAATCACGGCCCCCCAAATTCATGTCCACACAAAACCAGTGAATGTGACCTTATTTGACAATGGGATCTTTTCAGACTCAATTAATATAGGGTGTGCCCTAAAAACTACGACTGGTGTCCTTATAAGAACAGGGACATGCAGACACAGACACACAGACAGGGAAAATACCATGTGAAGGGAGCCGCAGAGAAGAAATGATGCATCTACAAGGCCAGGAACGCGAAGGATTACCAGCAACCAGCAGGCGCTAGAGGAGGCAAGTGAGGACTCTTCCCTAGAGCCTTTGGAGGGACACCTAGCTGACACCTTGATTTTGGACTTCTGGCCTCCAAAACTGTGAGAGAATTCATTTCTGTTGTATGAAGCCACCTAGTGTGTGGTGCTTTGTTATGGCAGCCCTAGGAAGCTATTACACCTGGAATCGAGGCTACATTTCTACCCAGGGCAGGGCTCTCTGAGAGGGGTCAGGGTGCCAGTTCTTACTAAGCTCTTCCCGTGGGGTAGACTGAGGTCTAGGTGATCTTGACATGAGATTTATTTCTCTGATTATGGCCCAGAAACCCTTCAGCTGCTCCCTCTCGTTCTGGTGCTTGGGTTCTAATTGTGGGGCTTTGGAAGGCAGGCAAGTCAGTGGTACCTTCTCCAGACATCACAGAGGGCCTGCCCTTCTTGAAGCTTGGCTCATTCCTGTGGCCCACAGGACTTTGTGCCTCAATCCCAAGGGAAAACTGAGAGGCACCTGCAAAGCTCACCCCGTGCCTTCGCTGGTTCCTCACAGCACATTTTATCTCACGCTTTCTCATCAATACTGATTTGCAGGAAGCACACCCCAGACCACCTTCATTCTTGATTGCAGGCTCACAAATAAAAATCCTAAACAGCTACAGCACTCTTGTGCAATCAAATGCTTCATTCCTTATTCAGATCATAGCGATCCCCTTTTCCCCCAGGGTCTGCCTACTGCTATCCACAAGCTTCTGACACACACATGCTAATGTAGTCTGCTCCTTCCCATCTCATAAATTCACTATCTATCACTGCTGCAACAACAAATTATCCCAGAATTTAGCCACTTAAACAATAAGCCTTTATGATCTCACATAGTTTCTAAGGGTCAGGAATCTGGTACTAGCTTAGCTGGGTTGTGCTGGCTAATCAAGTTGTTAGTAGTTTGGTAATCCTTTCAATATTTGACCAGAGCTAGAGAACTCACCGCCAAGCTCACTCTTGTGGTTGCTGATAGATCTCAGTCCCTTGCTAGCTATTGGCTGGAAATCTCAGTTCCTTTCCATGATAGCAATTTCATAGTTTCTGAATGTCCTCATGCTATGGCAGCTGGTTACCCCCAGAGCCCAGGATCTGACAGAGTACACAGGAGAGAGACATTAAGACAGATGCCACACTCCTTTATTACCCATCTTAAAAGGGACATGCCATAACTCCTGCCATTTGCTATTGGCCACACAGACCAACCCTGGAACAAGATGGGAGAGACTGCATAAGACTGTGAATAGCAGAAAGATCTTTGGGGACCATTTTGAAGTCTGGCTAGCATACTCCCATGCAAATATTTCCTACATTTCTTGAGCATGGAATGGCAGACAGATTAATCATGGAGTATGGGAACATGACCAACTCCACCAGTTAGTCCCACCTGAAGGATTCAAATTTCTCCCTTTTCCCATCAGCCAAAAGAAGTTAATTCAATAGGGCTGGGAAAACTGTGGCACTGTGTTCAATTCTCTTTAGTTAGACTGCCTGGATTCAAGTCTTGCCTTCTTCACTTACTGGCTGTGTGATTTGAGCAAGTTACTCAACTTCTCTGGGCCTCACTTTTATTATACATCAAATAAGGCTAAAATAGTACCTAGTCCATAAGATTGTTATATGGTTTTAATGGCATACATCTAAAATGAATACCAGAATCCTAAGTGCTCCTTAAATTGTAGTTATTATGATCATTATTGAAATATACCCTGTTTTAGGAACGAGAAAGAAAGGAGAGAGAATGATGGGGAGAAGTAATACAGTGAAACATCAAAGATTCTCCCTTGAATGTTCTGTGCTCTGTGTAGCCTTGGTCTTTTTGAGGTCACTGTTACTCCAAGCAAGTGTTCTTATCCTCTTCTGCTCCTTCCTCTCATGAACACACAGACACTGATTCATGAGTATTTTCCAGGCCACCCAGAAAGCCTGCTCCAATGCAGCCTGACCAGTGTGTCTGTGATTTGCTGAGGGTGATCTGCCTCAATACACAGAAAACCTTTATTCAGGCTTTTCAACTCAATGTAATTAATTTTTAAAGGAAGTAAATGAAAAACCAATATGCAAAACATTTATTAAATTCATTATTTTTTAATAGCTCTTCACTGAGGTTAGGACAGTCACATCTGCCAAATTTCAAGTAGCTCAGCCCAAATGTTTTTATTTGTTACATATTCATTAGTGAAAATACCCATACCCCACTGTTCAGAAACCCTGGCCAAGTGGATTGGGTGTTGCTGGTTTAAGCTCCTTGTCATTTACATCTTTGGAGACCCTTGTTATCTGGATCAATGGCTCAAAACCCAGTCAGCTCTAAATACTTGGTTGGACATTTCCTCCTTCCTATTTGCAAATCTAGAACTGGAAAGTAAGACTATCACAAACAAAAAGAGTAACAGGACTCTAGGCTTGGAAAACAAAACCAAGCTTAATTCTAAAGGGGCCAAAAAAAAAACGGTCAAGAACCAGTCATCCATTCTTCTTTCTGTTGGCTGGGTATGTTTACCCAAATGCAACTAAGGGTTCTCTTGAGGACACTTGAGAAAGGCTTTGTTTAACCACTAAAGCAGGTCACATGTCACACCTTGAGTTGATTTTCCATCAACACTTCAAAGCCAGAAACTACAGCCATTCCTAAGTATATGGTTAGAACAAAGAACCTAGAACTTCCCTCATGTCTGATGCTTATAGATTAAGGCAATTTCTGCTGGCAAGAATCCTTGAGTATTTTCACTTGTTAGTCTCCCAACATCTAATCACCTAGCACAGAAAACAGTGAAATAGGTGTGAGACAGTGGCTCAGACCATTAATGACCAAAAGATTCAGTAGTCAGGCCAGAAGAACTCTGGTAAAACAGAGTTTTTTCTGACCAGTAATCTGCATTCCATACCTTCTCCCCTCTAGAAGCCCCGTCACCCGACATAGAGAAATTCATAATGATAGTGGAAAGCTGCCAAATGCAGCAAATTTCTCCAAGCAAATAATGATTCCACTAAATAGTATTCAAGTTTGCAATAAAAAATTATAATGAAAATAATATTTTATATACCAAAAATGCCTCTCATCCCCTTGTCTACTATTTAATATGCAAGGTTCATACATCTGCATATGCCTATAGGAGAATGTGCACAGTATATATTAAGTGTACAAAATGATTCAATGAAATATTGTTAGTTGCTTAATTTCTAAATTTTATTCATCTTGCCTATTTAAAAAAGTTCAGTTCCAGATATTACATTAGCCTCCATCCAGTCTCATCAATTTTGTTCATTTACACTTTTAGCATCAAAATTATTATCTGTTAATACCGTATAGATGACTAGGATGTTATGGGCATGTTCCTTTGAGCATGTCATTTCCTACCCAGAAAGCTAAAACAAAAAGAATCTGGGAGCTGGTGTAAACATAACATTTTGTCATTAGGAATTGATTGTACCTGATTTTTGTCATCTCTACCCAGTTTCTCTGAGGTCAGAGGCTCGGGAACCAGCACACACTAGCCTGGCTTTATCCAAATTTAGAAATGAAAAGCAAGTGACACCGAATTCTGCAGAGCTGAAGATTCCTACAGCCACAGTGACTCATGAACACAGCAAAAGGAACGTATTTGATTTGGGTTCTGGCCTTTAAATGCAGCACATTAATCTCTTTTTGGCCTCTCCTCACCTCATAGGGTTCGGCTTTGAACATCATGGCCAGAGCTGTAAAGCTCCTCAAGCATGCTGAAGAGAAAGGCGGGTGTTGTGCAGAGCAGATCTGTTGTCTGATTAAGCTACGTGAGAAAATCTAACGGGCGTCACAGAGTGATCGAGAGAGGCCATGGATGCGCGGAGGTTGTGGCTCAGTCATTACTGGCCTTTCTAAGATCTTTGATCTTTCTGTGAAGATCGAGGGGAAGTGGGTGTAGGGGAAGAGCAGGACAAGGCCTATTAAAAGGACAAGAGAGAAGAGATTTGGGGGAGGAAATTTGGTTCAGCAGCATTCCCTGAGCTAGGTGCGAGAGAGACAACTCCCTAAATTTCCTGCCTCAAGAGGACGTGGAAACATGTCAATACAATGTGCTAAGAAACAGTGTAGAGGGGCTGTGGAGCCCTGGGAGAATGGCCTGGGGTCACTGAGGTCACCAAGGGGGCTTTAAAGAAGGCTTCCTGAACAATGGGAGCCTGAACTGAGAGCCAAGAGGTGCGGATAGGAAGAATCGTCTAGAAAAAGGGACAGCATCCAAGAGAACAGGAAATCACAGAGTACAGGCTGGGGATTGCTAGCATTTCCTTACTATAGAGAGTGATGGAAAAGGAGAATGGAGAACTAAATGGGGCCGGGTGACGTGGGGCATCGCATGCCATGCTGAAAAAGCTGCACATCGTTCTGTTGGTGGTGTGGGAGGCACTGGAGGCATTCATCAGGGGAAAAGTGGTGCTTGACCTGTGTCTCAGATCAATCATTTCACTAGCGGTTAATAGCGAAGGGGCAAGACTAGAGGTTGAGAGGCCAGCTCACCGGTGATGACAACAGTTCAAGAACAAATGGCAAAAGCCCAGACTGGGGGAGTGGTGGCAGGGATGAGACAGACAAAATCAATGGAGCCCGGTCAGCTATCTGGTGGATAGAAGGAATGAGGTAAAGGAGAACGAGGTTTCTGGAACAGTGGTTCTGCCAGTGTCACCTAGGAACGTGGGGGTGAGGGGAAGGCAGGAAGTTAAAGAAAGAACTAGAAGTAGGGTGATCTTCTGCAAAGGCAATCCAGAAAAAGAACGAGAGAGGACAGGAAGAAGGGAAGAGAGGAGGAGGCGCTCAGACCCTGCTTAAAGTTAGCAGTTGGCAGAGGGAAGATTTTGAAAGCTAACCGGCTGCCCCAGGGGTAACAGTGAAAGGGACGGAGCAGCCTGAATGGCGAGTTAGCAGTTTGTTTCTGAATCATTAAAATTTGGGTTCCCCAAACTAGAGGTTGTAACATACCCTGCTTTCTGTGCTCTCTAGAGCCACACATGGGTCTGCGTTGACTGAGATCTTTCTACTCTCACTGGACTGAGGAGATGGAAAGAACATGTGGAAACACAGGGCCCAGATTCACAAGTACCTGGGCCTGGGGCTGCCTTGTGCCTGAGTGTGATGAACAGTTTTGGGGGAGCAGAGATGGTGGGACATGTGCATCCTAGGAAGACTTGATCAAGGAGTCAGAAAAGCCCCTCTTGCAGGGACATGATCCCTAGCTATTTGCCCTTGATGTTGTCTGTCACTGCTGGGCCAAAGCTCAAAGTACAGCCCAGTGTGACCCTAGTGAATGCTTAAGTGAACCTGGGGAAGAAGGCAGGCATGATGGAGGACACATAGGGGTTCCCTTGCTATACGAAGAGCCCTGGACTAGGGTCAGAGACCGATGAAGTGTCTAAGGACAGGGAATAGCCAACGCATGGGGGAGATGGTAAGGGAAGAAAATTCTGCCTGGATCCCATTCTGCATAACACAGAGAGATGAAAGAGCACCCTCATCCTTTTGAAATGGAACTACTTGCCTCAGACATTCCAGTCTGAAAATAGAAGCTTTAATGCACCAAGAAGGCCACTAACTCAGTAATGACAGATGCACAGAAGCTTTTCTTAATATGGTCTCTGAAGATAAAAACAGCTCAGGGTAGACACATATTTTAAGTGCTGTCCTCTTAATACAAATCCATCATCAGTTAGCTGTGCTCTTTGACCAGCTTTTGAGCAGCAAGAATGGTTTGTGCTGACGAATCCACGTGTTTGGTGCCAACATTCCAAGCCTTTGGCTTCACACCACCATGTTCCAACCAACTGTTCCTTCCCCTGCTGCTCCAATTTATTCTACACATCACTACCAGGCTGATTTTTGAAAGTAGGTCCCATATCACTCTTCTGCTCAAAAATCTGCAAAGTCTCCCTCTTGCCTATACAATGAAATGTGAACTTTTCCACTAGGCTGAGGTACCTGCAACTTCCTTCAGTGTCTGTGTTTCCTCCAAAATTCCTAGTCAGAACAAAACTGTTCTGGCACCTGGGAAGGAGGGCGTGTTCCCTCCTCAGCACTAGTTGCAAATTCAACAGTGGGTGCGTTTAACAAATGGGCAGAAAGCAAGCTCCTGGTGGACACAGGAGGGGCATTTTGCACTTCTTATGCAGGCAGTTTTTATGATGCTTCAGATGATACGTTTTCATGGAGGAGGGTGGGGAAGGAAGAAGATGTGGACTAGAAGGTGCTGCTCAGGGTTGAGGAGCCCTGAAGAGCCTTATGAACAGCCTGCTCTAAAGGCAGATGTGGACTCTATACCCGGGATGGGGCTAGACCAAGACACACAGGAGGGGCCACCCCAGGGCGTTTGCAGTCACGGGTATGCAGCCCAGATGCCTCGGTGAGCACATGAGGGGACTCTGCCCCTTTCACCTTTACACATACAGTAGCCCTGCCCCTGATCTGCAGCTTTACTTCCCATGGTTCCCATTACCCACCATCAGCCAGGGTCTGAAAATATTAAATGGAAAATTCTAGAAGTAAACAATTAAGATACTTTGAGCGACACAGAGAGACCATATTTACATAACTTTTACTACATATTTCATAATTGTTCTATTTTATTAGTTATTGTTCATCTCTTACTGTGCCTAATTGATCATAGGTATGCATGCATAGGAAAGTACATAGTATACATAGGGCTCAGTACTGTCCATGGTCTTAGGCACCCGCTGGGGGCTGGGATTGTAGCCACCATGGATACGTATGTTTGCAGCGGGCTCTCCATTGTCTGCCTAAACAGACTTCCAGGCTCATTTTAAAACAGTAAATGTGACAGTGCCAAGAAGTCATCAGGTTTTCTTGGGAATAGGTGAACTACAAATGCACACGCCTTACCTCCAGGAGAACAGTGGAAGCATGGGACACTAACAGGCAGTATTCCTGGTAGAGTGCTCAGTGATTTTGTTGTTGTTGTTGTTTTTGTTTGTTTGTTTTTGACAGAGAGAGAGAGAGAGAGAGAGAGAGAGAGAGAGAGAGAGAGAGAGAGAAGGGGGAGGGCCCAGAGCAGTCTCCATAGTTGACAGCATTAGTTTTCCACATAGTTTCACTCCACAGGTGGGTGCAGGGCTGTGCAGGGCAGGAACTGGGCCGGGAGCCTCCCATATGGGCCCTGGTAAGAACTGAACCATACTCCAGTTCAAAATAATGGCCTGCACGGGCTGAGACCAGGATTTGATCCTCAGACCATGAGGCTTCAAGATGAGTGCTCAGTTCGCTGAGCCATCCTGACATCCCGAGTGCTCAGTGATCTTGGTAGAGTCACTTAACCATCTTGTATTTCACTCTTCATATATAAACTGAAGATGATATAATAATAGTGCTCACCACACATGACGGTTATGAATATTAAATGAGATAATATGTGTCAAATGCTTAGAACAGTGACTGGTACTCAAGGCCTGTGTAAGTGCTTGTGGCTGCTGCTGGTATCTGTTGGTGGGTAAGACTGGGGTCTGGAGTCAGATTTTCTGGGTTCAGATCCCAGAGTCAACTTGCTGGCTTTGGGCAACGACTGCATCTTCTCTCTATGTCTCTGATTCTTCATCTGTAAAATGGGAGTAACAATAATAATTTTCTCTGAGGACTGCAGTGAAATTAAATAAGTTAGTACACTTTGAGTAGAACTGCTCTGCATATATTATATTAACTCTCAAATATTAGTAATTATTCTAAGCATCTTAGTCCTCCTACAGGTCCTACTTCCTCTCTCTGCCACCCCCGCCCCACACTCATGTAGTTTTTGAAACATTGGTACTTGATGTTTAGAAAGGGTCAGGATTCCTTGAAGTCTTATTTTTTGCAAGAACCTTCTGGTTCATTTCTTGATCAGTGGGTCCCAGACTTCAGCTAGTTGGACCACCCTGATGCCTGGGTTCTGCCCCACAGACTGCGATTCAAGTGCAGTGGGGCTTGGGTATTGGAAAGATTTTGAGTTCCCTATCTTATGCTCATGTACAGTGAGGACTGAGACACACTGGTCCAGACTGATTTGAAGAGAGCAGAGGTGACGTACCAGACCACTCATCAAATCCACCAGAGCCTTTTCCAACCGAAGTGATCGTGGAGCCTTGGTAAACACTCCAGACTGATTTGGGAAGAGCTCTGTGGAACTCTTAAGTCATCTCAAAGCACTCTTGGCTTAAGTGCTGATATCTGGGATGGCACTTTCCACAGAGCCTGGCTCGGGGGTTCTGGCATGGTGGGCAGCAGACAGGACTCTCGGGACAGTTGGCACTGAGCTTTCAGCTACATTTTAAAAAAAGTCACTCAAACTACAGAAAAAAAAAAGAAATAAAAGGAGAATAACTCATCTCAGAGTGTTTCAGCTGTCGGATAAGAGACACTTAGTATTTCTTTCTCTATCAAGAGGCAACTTTCACAGTCATTGGAAAAGGTTCTTTGGCTCAGACTAAAGATTTTGAACTTTATTCTGTAAACTGGAGAAAAGCTATGAATATTTGGGGCAGGAAAGCAATAGGGTAACAGTAGAATCTTAAAAGGATGGATGGCGGTGTGTAGAATGAACGGGATTAGAAGAAGAATGGAGTCAGGGAATATCATCAGAAGGCAATCAGAACTGCCCAGGTAAGAAATGTTGGGAGAGCAGGAAAACGACACAATAGGGTGGAAGGACTGAAAGTCCTTGGGTGTGAGGAGATGAGGTTTGCGCTTAAAGGGGTAGGAAAATGATATTCCTTTCAACACATCGCTGGCCCCTCATAGCCTAAATGACGAATCCCAAAGCAGCTCGCTCATCTCTCATGCTCTTGTAGCAAGAAATGGACTTCATCCCTAGAATGTGCTGACTGGAGGCACTGGGGGTACAGCGAGCAGTGAATGGACCCAAGAACTTGCACAGAGCCAGCTCTCTAGTGGATGGGGAAGAGAGGATAAAATAAAAAATAAACACATTAGAGTTAAGAGCCATGAAGAAGATTAAAATAAAGCTGAACAACATAGTGATGAACGCTTTGACATATGAATTAAATGAAATCCTATGTGAGTAAAAAATACTATTTATTTTTCAACTTAACGTTTGTGGGTACAATATCCAGTGTTGGATTCATATAACTCGTAAATGTTGATTCCAAATCTGGCACATTTTGGAGCTATAAACTGCATGTACCCCAGCCATCCTTTGAGTTTCATCAGTGACATGTCTCGGGAGACATCTTCATCGGGAGTGTATAATCGTTCAAACTTATTATTCAAATAGCCAGTTATACTTTACATGTTTCATATTCTATCTTCTTTACATACAGTTTCATTATCCACAAAATGGATAAAATGTGATAATAGCAAAGAAATGTTTGCGAGGCATAATTTTTGAAAATATCAGTGTCCTCAGTATTGCTCTTTTTGACCAGTACATATGTATTTTAGATTTGTGTACTTGTGACATTATGACATGTAATAAAAGTTATGCTTTCATTTCATCATTTGTTACTGGAAAGCGCTGCTCATTCTTTTTTGAGTTTGAGTTCTGGTCCTTTATCTTTTGACGTGTATATTTACTTGTTTCTACAATTATAAAAAAAAAATCACGTAGTACTTGTTTCAAAACATAAAGAGGCGTAGGGTTTGCTCCTAGTCTTTGAAAAACTAAAGCATTTATACCAGCAATTTGGGTAAATGGTTTTATCTTTGAAATATTTTCTTTTTCTTCCCAATTCCATTCTTCGTCTCCTGAATCCCAATCACCACTGCTTGATATAGATATAAGTCTTGCACGTTTACAAACATTACATTGGATAGGAATACCTTCACTTGAATTTGAATCTTCTGTTGAATAGTCAGCTGTATGAATTTGTTGAATATCAGTCTCAGTGAATATCAGTTTTCACTCGAATATCTCATTTGGCTTTCAGTGCCATTTTCATACGGATTCAAAATAAACATATTAAAATAATTATTTCTATAGTTCACACTTAAATTCTGAATATATATAATTTCTTGATAATATTTGCATTATAATTACACTCAAAGCAAATTAAATCTGCACAGATGTCAGAGACATCAATGTTTACAATGGCTTAAGAAACATATGATAGATCTGAGAGGTCTTTGCATGTTAATGCCTACTTGAGAAAGTTGTCATTGATGGCCTCACTGAGGATGTGGTATTTAAGCTGAATGACAAGAAGGAGCCAGCCCTGTGATAACTGCTGAAAAAGCATTCAGGGCAGAGAGAACAGCAAGTATTTTTGATGTAGTCATCTAGGTTTGGAAAAGACAGCAATACAGTATAGTATAAAATGGATAGGCAATGTAGGTAATGCCATGAGACCTAGGATGAATGTGTAGCTAGAATAGAAGTGAGGGTCTGGGACCCAGCGCTTTGGCATACACAAGAGGCAGAGTTTATAGAGTTGTCTGTGAAGGACTGACCAGTGAAGAAGGCAGAAATACCAGGAGAGTGAGGTATCATAAAAGCCAAGAAAAGAAAGTGTTTTCAAATGGAAAAAGTTATAAACCATGTCGAGTTCTGAGAAGGGGAGTAATGAAAACAGAGGCAACATGGAAGTGATAGGCAAGTTATTAGTCAAATGTAGTCTCAATGGAGTAGTGGGATTAGAAACCCAACATGGGTGTGTTGAAAAAAGATTACAAGGACAGGAAATGGAGAAAGTGACCTTAGGAAACTCAAGAAGTTTTGCTATAAAGTTGAGAAGAGAGACAGGAGAGTATTTGATGAGGCTGTGGTGCTCAAGAGGAAGTTCGCTTTAATTGAAAGTTAAGTTATCCTAGAGCATGTTTGTACACTGAACAGAAAGATTCAGTGAGACAAAAGGGTAATCAATGCAGAGGGAGGCGAAAGAGTGCAGGGCTGGAGTCCTTGAAGGGGAGAGCAGATGGGTCCAGAGCATAGGGGCAGGGGCAGCTCTGGTAAGAGCAGAGAGGCAGGGGGAAGGCCAACGGTCGCTGGGTGAAAGGAAGATACAGCTGCTTGTCCGATTGCTTCATAAGTCCAAATATCGTAGGAGGTACAAGTCATTATTAAGAATCAAAAGAGCTGGATTTTCCCTAACCATTTATGCAACTTGATTGCAAGCCATGTACCGGAAATATCTGAGTTATTAGCAGGTAGATTTTAGTTGAAAATTTAAACAAAAACAATGAAAATCTTGTTTATTTAGGCATTCAAACAGCTCCCCACTCCCCCAAATCAGAGCCATTGCTTGGAAATTTTTTAGTAGTCTCAGAATACCTTCTGTGTTTTCTTAGAGTACAGGAGGTACTATTTATTGCTTTCTAAAGGAAGGTTAAAGATGGGTTTGCTGATGGCCTTAATTTTCATTATGTCACAGTATCAACCTGGCTAATACATATTACAGGCATTTTATTATAGCAGTGACAAAGGGTCTGGGTTTCTCCCCAAAATGCTGAAGTCTTGTGAGTTGGTCCTGAGGTTATTAATACATGTATTGATTGCTCTTTTTATTTGAGAAATCCGAGTGGTCTGGGTTATCTGCTTAAGAATTCTACTTAATAAGAAAATCCACTTCTAAATATCTCAAATGGCCACAAAATATTGTTGTCTCTGGCAACAGAGCTGGACTGTCTGGGAGGCTTCCTACTGAGGCATCTGGGAGGGGTGCATTAGTTATTTTACATGCTTAGTGTTCTTGTTTTTGCAGTGACTGAGTGCCAGCTAGACAGCTATTCTTTGAGTTGCCTGCTTAGACATTGCTAATCAAGCCTGGATTTACTTTGTTTTTCCCAAATGTGGACTGCTTCTAAGTTTCCTGGATTTTCTCATTAAAGTTATTAAAACCCACCCCCCACTCCAAAAAAAAAAAAAAAAAAAAAAAGGAAAGAGAAAAGGGTATATAATCTTTAAGAGAGGGGAAGCTGGGATGGCTCAGTGGGTTAAGTGCTCACTTTGCAGCCCTGGGGACCAAGGATCGAATCCCGGCCCCAGCCCGTGCGAACCCATATACTGAACTCGGGAGTTCCCCCACTTCAGTTCTCTCTCTGTCTCTGTATCTCTCTCTCTCTCTCTCTCTGTCTCTGTCAAAAACAATAAAAAAAGAAGAAAAAAAATCTTTGAGAACACTAATAATAGTAAATATTTCTATTATACTTACTATGTGCCAGGCAGTCTACAAATATTTTCCATCTACCAATTCATTTAATTTCAATAACAGTCCTATATTCCATCATTAACTCCATTTTACAGATACAAAAACTGAGGCACACTGACATTAAATTCACACATCTAGCAAGTGACAAACCATTGTTTGAACTGAGTCTATGAACCAAGTGTGAAATAGCAGTTTTGGGGATTGCAAAAGTAGAGATACTGTGGAAGTGATGTAGGATGGCCCATCATCACTGTGGAGTGTTACTTGAAATTTATGCTCAAATTTCAGAGTTTACCGGTTAGGGAGCAGGCTTAGAGCAGGCTGACCATTTGGGTTAACCAGGCTCAGGCTTTGTTTGGCAAATTTTCTGGAGAGCAGAGGGCAATGGAGTTGGTGATGTTTGTGAGGAAGTGAGTATGATGGGAAAACTATTCAGAGACTCGTCTCTGTGGCAGCGGAAGCCAAACTGAACTGGAAGGATGGGAAGGGGTGCTCAGATGCTGGAAAATGAAATTCTGAAGAAGATGCCGTTCCTGGTGACAACGAAGTCAAAGGCAGCAAACCCAGTTCTGTTTCCATTGTTACCTCTTACAGTCCTCAAGGTCACTTCCATCTCCATACCTTTGATTGTGTCCTTTTCTGGTCAGGGATAGTTTCCTTCTGTCTTTTCTAATTTAAATTGTACCCATTTTTCAAGTCCTTTCTCAAATGTTATTTCTTTTGCTACCACCCTCTTCTCTCACCCTGATGTCTTTAGACAGAAGTTATTTTCTTTTATCTCTCATGATACTATTTATACCATTAATATAGTATTTGTCATTTACTGCCTTTTAGTGAGACATTTGTTCTTGTGTCTTAGCTACTCCACAACTTAGGTTTTAAGTGTTTTCAAAGGCAAGGACCATAACTACACAACCTGGTATTCTGGTCGAGGCTTTGCTGAGTGCCTCCCTGCTAGGAGGAGCAGTACAAATACAAACTCTCATCTCCAAAGTACAGGGACTATACAGTAGATGCTCAATACATATATGTTCGATTGAATTAATGACTCAACACATTAGGAACATCATTTTATATTTCTCACACTGTATTTGTATTCATATGTGAGGTCTGACAATTAAGTTCACAAATTCATTCTAGAAAAAGTGCTACATATTTCATTGCTGAATGTCACTATGGTCACCTTCAAAGTACTCCCCTTGGGAAGCTATGCACCAGTGACAAAACCTAGTCCATACTTCAAAGTGATTTTGGAACTCTTTTTCTGAAATGGCTATTAGAGCCATTGTCATACTACCCTTGATGTCCTGAATGTCATCAAAATGCCTTCCTTTTAGTATTTCCATTATTGTTGAGTAAAGAAAAATATCACTGGGAGCCAGATCCAGTGAGTAGGGAGGGTGTTCCAATACAGTTATTTGTTTGCTGGCTAAAAACTCCCTCACAGACAGTGTCATGTGAGCTGGTGCATTGTTGTGATGCAAGAGCCATGAGTTGTTGGCAAAACTTTCAGGTTGTTTTTGTTTAACTTTTTCATGCAGCCTTTTCAGCACTTCCAAGTAGTCAACTTGGTTGACTGTCCAGTTGGTACAAATTCCTAATGAACAATCCCTCTGATATCAAGAAAGATTATCAACACTGTTTTGAAGCTTGATTTGGACTGATGGAACTTATTTGGTCATGGAGAATTGACTGACTTCCATTGTGCACTTTGAAGCTTTGTTTCAGGGTCGTATTAGTGTAACGTGGCCCAACATATTGTCCTGCCTCTCCAAGAGATCTTGGCAAACTCTTAGACTCCCCTTTGCTTTTGTTCATCAGTGAACTCCTTCTGGGCCATTTGTGCACACACCTTTCTCATGTCAAGATTTTCAGAGAAGATTTTACTGTTTCTCTATCAGTGTTTACTTGGTCTGCTATGCTTCTCAAATGCACCTGATGATTTGGACGCACAGTTCGTCAAATTTTTGCAATGTTTTTGTCAGTTCTGCTCATGACTGGCTGTACTGACCTGTCTTCATCAGTGATGCTTTCTTTCCCCTCAGAAACATGTTTAGTCATTTGTCCACTGCTGTTTTCTTCATGGCATTATCCCCATACACTTGGACTAACATGTCCCTAATATGACTTCCATTCTTGCTTGCCAAGTTGAACAAGAAATTTAATGTTCATTTGTTGGTCTATTTCAAGCTCCAATGTTCTCGAGACAGCACACAAAAACATGCAACAACAATATTGAATGCTACTCAGCAAGATACCAGCACACGTCAACAAGAACACAGCTGTGAGACACTGATAGACCAAGGTTATGAAACCTAACCCAGTTGTTTGTACAGTGCTGCCAATGTAAGCAGGTGGTGGCAAGTTCACAAACTTAATTGTCAGACCTCGTATACCTGTGACTCAGCATTCTTAAAAATCTATTCTCTTCTTTATAAGGTTAATAGTTCAAGTCCAGTGTAGTTATAGATAATAATAGTAACAATAATAACATTAAAACCCATATAATTCTTACTCTGTGGCAAGCACTATTGCAAGTACTTTGTTTATATATTTCTAACACATTTGATTCTCATAATAATGCTAAAAAGTGAGTGTTGTTATTCTCATTTGATAGAAGAGAAAACCAAGACTTAGAGAGACTCAACAAATGTTCAAAGTCATCAGGGAGTTGGTAGCACAGCTATTTATCAATAAAATTCAATAAAATGAATGCTCTTAACCAATGTTTTCTAAATTTTTGACAATGACCCATAGTAAGAAATAGTACACAATGACCTGTGACACACACACACACACACAGGAACATTTGAAAGCTCTACAAACTAATACTTATCTTTGCTATGTGTAAGGTCTTTGGCATCTTCTGTTTAATTTTATTCTATTTTATTTCATTAAAAATGCTAGCCAGACCTCTCTAAATTGATTTGACAGGTTATGAGTGTGTAAGAATTACAGGCTGTTACAAAGCCTCAGTAATCAAAACAGCTTGGTACTGGCAGAAAAACAGGCACATGGACCAATGGAATAGAATTGAAAACCCAGAAATAAACCCACAAATTTATGGACAGATTATTTTTGATAAAGGATC
>PVKE010021876.1:0-26100 GCA_004027555.1 Craseonycteris thonglongyai
AAAAAAAAAAAAAGAAAAAAAGAGAAAACCAAGTCATTTGATTATTAAAATCCTTAAAACAGTGCAAATTAACTAGAGATTTCAAAAGAACCTTGGAGAGATTTAAGCCGACCTCATATTACATACACCTGAATAGCTTGATGACCCGAAGCGGTGAAATGACATGCCTAAAAGTCACACAGGAGAGAAGAGAAAAAAACAATTTCTTTTTCCAAACAAGCAGACAGGAGTTTTCACATGTTAATCAGAAAGAATCAAGGTCATCAGATTAGGGGAAAATGAGGAATATAAAGTATGTTATACATAGATATAAAGGACTAGTCAATCCACTGTCCCCCCCACCCCCAAATTCTCTGAATATATGGATATATATCTATCAAGATGTTTACCCTTAAAAATTAGGATCTTGGAAAATTCAACTTACAAATACATTATTAATTGCATTAATGAAACTAGTTCATTAAACATGAAGATATCAATCAGCACCAATACCAAAAAGTTAAGAAAGTAAATACACTGTTACTTAAAATAATATATAATCACTGATTGGGATAGAAATGAACTATAGCCACTAGCAAAATTATTTAAACTACTATTTGACATAAAGTATGTGCCCTTTCCCCACTATAGTACTGTGTCTAGACATCCCAGCAGTGGGTCAATGTAAAATATATTATTAAATAAGATGCATTTTTTTAATTGCTCAACCTGGAACCATGATACTACATAACCCAAATTTTGCCAATATTAAACCAATGGCAGCATTTTTGGTATTATAACTACTCTTACCTGTCTCAATTAAAACAAAACACAACTCTCTTATTAAGCACTAGATTAGGATGTCTATGAAGCAGCAGCAAGACATTTACAAATGGGCTACTGACAGTGTATCAAAATGCTACTAAGGAAAAGACAGCAGCAAATAACTCTAACCAGAGCACATTATTCCACATGGAATCCCAAATTATCCTTATCTCTAGTTCCTTAAATTCTTGGAAGACTAGAGATAAACAAGTGTAAGTATAAATGGGGCCACAGAGAGAGTTGTAAATGGTATAATGTTCATATTTTAAATTACCCAAGATATTTGAATGCCTGTAGAGAATCCCAACTGTATCTGAATTTTTTAAGCATGTAAAACTAAAATATTAGCAAAACATTGGTGTTACTCAAAAAACAGCATTGCATTGTAAGTGAAAATGAAATAGGCATGGTTTGTGAAGTTTTTATAACGTTCACACCACTCTCTCCCTATTCCCTGCTCCTTTCCTCAGGTGATCTAAAGACTACCTGATTTAAAATATTTGGTAATTCAGTGCAGAAAATTAAGGTCACAGACAAAGTACAACAACTTTTAATATGCCATTAATACTACTGATTAAAAATTATTGCATAGTCTTATGCATTTACCCTAAAACATTTTCTGAAATTCTCAAAGAATTATATAAAAGACAGATAACTCTTTAAAATGTGGATGGCCTTTACTACCTCGATCTTCTATCCTTCTTTGTCTTTTCAGTACTTTTGTCCATTGTTTTCTCATTATCTCCCCTGCACTTTGGGCAATACCATTTCCCCTTTGGTTTATAGGTAAGTGAAACACATGAAAAGTGAAACCATTCAATTGGACACTGTTCATTGTCACATCCGATCATCTCCCCATAAGACACTTGGTTACATAAACAGTATGTAGGTTCATTAGGATCTATTGCAAACTCAACAGGTGAAGCTTCCCTTTCCTGCTTGGCCTTGGAGCGTTTCTTTTTCTTGGCTGACTTGGACTTCTTCTCTTTAGGTGGCTGATCATCACAGTCTTCGATCCCATTTGTCATATGACATAAATCACGGCTTTCACTGGAGCGCTGTCTGCGGGGTCTTCTTGAAGATCTTTCTGGTTGGCTGGAATCCATTTTTGCTTTATCTGTGGCTCGTTCACTTTCAGCAGGATCTTGAAAACATTGTGAATGCAGCTCCATTTGCCTTGCCCGATTTTCTACCAATTCGAGCATTTGTGTGACAATCTGAATTTTTTCATCTCCCAATTCTTGACTGTTGATTAATGCTCTCTGGAGATGCTGCTGTAGACGTTTTTTCTGGTTTGAGTCATCTTCTTTCTTATATTTTTCATAGACATCATCAATTTCCTTTAATGTTTCTAAAAAAGGAAAACAAAAATCAGAATGTTGTGTGTTAGCACATACACTATTTTTCAAGTTAGTAATCTTTCACAGAATTGGTAAAGTAAAAAAAAATCTCAAACCATAAAACCACACTCTTCTATACGATGTAACGTTAAAAAGCATTATTTCCCATACAAAGATCATGTTTTCCAATATTAAAGTATATTTAGAAATAAATAAGAGGAAAGAACACAAAATTCTCTAATACTCATTAATCTAGATATAAGGGTAAGAACTGTGAGGCTAATAAATAATCAAAAGTATTTTATATGGGTAGGCACCACACTGTATGTCACTGTAAGGTCTACCTATTGCCGTACTGCCTATATTTCATTTGAACCTCAAAACAACCCTGTATATGAGTATAAAAGTTTCATGCCTGACTCCAGCTGTGAAACTTAAAGAGGTTTCAGGACTAGGCTACAGATACTGTTTAACTGTATTTATAGGATTTACAATTTAATCAATGACTTGCTACATGACTCCAAAGAGACACCACTATACCTTTACTATCATATCATACCATGGACATTCTTAAATAAAGCAGACTCAAGTAACCTTTAGCTTCCCATCATATTAATTTTAGTGGCTCTTTTACTTTGTCACATGGGAGATTCTTAAAAACAAACTATTTCCAGAGTAGCTTTAGGTTCATGTTCTGGCATCAACTGACTAGACTACTAACAAAATTACAGTTAAGTCAGCATTGCATTACTATGCGTTTTTTACATAACTCAGGAGTTGATTCTAAGCTTTTTGAACTGCTGATTTAGGTACTGTATAGCAAGTAGAACACCTTTAAATCAATTAAAAATGGCTGAGTCTGGGATGCTGGGATAGCTCAACAGGTTCAGTGTTTGTTTACCTCGTAACCACAAGGTCCAGGTAGTGAATCCCAGCCCTGGCCCATGCAAAACCCATATGTTGAACTGTGGCATAACTGGTAACAGATATCTGTCAGCAAAGGTTCTCGCCTGCCATGGGGGAGGCCCACAGTTCAGTTCCCACCCTGCATGGCCCCATATCCACCTGTGTGGAATAAAACAACCTCACAACAAATGATGTACAACTATGGAGACTGCTTTGCCCACCTCCCACCCTTCTCTCTGCCTCTCTCTCTCTCACCTTCTCCCAAATAAATGAATGAATGAAATGAATGGCTGAGTCACTAGAAGGCATACAAAAATCTGAAAATACAGTTCCAGATTCACCAGAAATTTACATGAGATTACTTTTTTTAATTCAAATATGTTCTATTTCTTATACTTATGAGATGTAATGCTACCCAAAAAAGTTGTCTTACTAAAGGTACAGAAACAAAAAAATTAACTCTATCATACCATATGGCATACTACTGTTCTATATTCCATTATTACTAGCACATGACATACCAGTTTTATTGTCCAGTTTTATTTCTCTAATGATAAGAACAGAAATGTTAGACAAGTAAAATACATACGTTGGGGCTGTCTACATGTAAGATAACAAAAAGCGAGTATTCAACACAACTCTTACGAATTAGCATCTCCTTGGAAATTGCAGGTGCTCACACTTGATGGACAACTGTTTAACCTAGGATACATGACAAAGTGGTACCACAAATTTGAGTGTACTCATATACCTGCATGGCATATATTTAAACAAAGTTCATATCTAGCCCATTCACCCAGCTAGGGAGGTTACGCAGATTTCTTAAGAACCTAATTTTCCTCCAGGAAAAAAAAGAAATAAATAAGGGAATGATATCTTTACCCCCAAGACTAAATTTTGAGGGTTAAAAAAATATGGGTAAACTTTGTTTCAAATATTCTGTATCTTAATAATCAGGAGTTTCAAGCTAATTATATTTGTATGTCATATCAGCACACTGAGACAAAAAAATCACATTTTTAAGACACCCTAATTATGAAGTGAAAGAAGGAAACTAATACTTACTGGGCCCTTTCTTTGTGGTATTTTTTTAAGTTAGTTTCATTTTTATTAGCTTATTAGTAATTAGACATTTATGTATCTCACAAAGTGATAACCCTAATAAGTCTATTACCCATCTAACACTGTGTATAGTTATTACAATATTACTGACTGTATTTCCTATCCTGTACTTTATATCCCCGTGACTGTTTTTTTTTTTAATTGTAGTTGACATTCAATATTATTTTATGTTAGTCTCAGGTGTACAACTCATTGGTTAGACGTTTATATAATTTACAAAGTAATCCCCTCATAAGTCTAGTACCCATCTGACACTATACACAATTTTTACATTATTGATTATACTCCCCATAATATACTTTAGATCCCTGTGACTATTCTGTAACTACCAATTTGTACTTCTTAATCCCTTTACCTTTCTAACCTAGCCCCCCAAGCGTCCTCTTATCTAGTAACCATCATTTTGTTCTCTGTATCCCTGAGTCTGTTTCTGTTTGTTCTTTTATTTTGTTCTTTAGATTTCACATGAAGTGAGATTATATGGTATTTGTCTTTCTGAGTCTGGCTTATTTCATTTAGCAGAATACCCTCTAGATCCATCCATGTTGTTGCAAATGGGATGGGGTTTCCTTCTTTTTATGGCAGAGTAATATTCCATTGTATATAGGTACCACAATTTCTTTATTCAGTTGTGTACTAATGGGCATTTTAGTTGTTTCCATATCTTGGCTATTGTAAATAGTGCAGCAGTGAACATACGAGGGTATATATAATTTCAAATTATGGTATTTTCTTATTTAATCCCTACAGCAACCCATGAGAAAGCCATCACTTCTACATATAAAAAAATGATGCCTAAGACTTGACGACCCCAGACTTCGAACTCTACCAGATATGTATGTCTGACTCTGCCATTTAAGCATTTTCTACTAAGCTGCATGGAAGGTACTTGAAATTAATATTAAATTTTAGTTTAAAGGTTATTTACCCAACAAATTATGAACAAAAATATTGGAACAAAAATTGAGCTTTTCTAATAATCATATCCCATAATAATACTTCATTCAATTGTTAAATTTTTATTTCTCTATTTTTAAGTTAAGATTACTTTTAAGGTTATTCAGTAATTTCTGAATGTGTCTCAAATAGGTAGGAGAAAAATTTTGATTGCCTATAGAATTTACATCACTAAGTACTGCAGTATTAAATCCCAAAACAGAAATACTTAAGAACTAGTAGAAAAAACAAACAAACAAACAAAAACAAGAAATCTGTACCAAGAATAAACAAATATCTAAGGCTAATAAACATAAAACTGTGAAAGCTTAACTTTTGCACAAGGTGAAACCTAGACTGTTTTTATATTAATGTTAGAACTAACCACAATCTTAATGGAGCTGAAGTTTTACAATCTCTCAATCTTTTAAGGCCTAATGCTGTTTCTCATGTTACCAGAACTACTTATGACAACTCTAGATGTTCAAAATGGAAGATTTCCCTGTAACAAATTGTTCTTTCCTCAATTCAAGTAAAAGAGAAATAACTTAAATTTTGTGAAGGCAAATATAGGTGTGTGTCTTTAAAGAACTGTAAAAAACTGCAAGCTTTACAAATTTCAGAGTATTACACAAAAGATTAAAAATGTTCAATATACAATTGTTAAGCATGTATATATAATTTTTAGGTTATAATTCATGTACTATACGTGCTCCATGTCTGTATAAAATACCTTTGGAGAGCTTTTATTTAAAAACAAAAAAGCTGGGAAGCCGGGATAGCTCCGTGGGTTAAGCGCCGGCTTTGAAGCCCCAGGGACAAGAATTGAATCCTGGCGCCCACCTGTGTGGACCCATATGCTGAATTGAGGTGTGCTTCCCATGCGGGAAGCCCCCAGTTCAGCTCTCGGCCCCTGGTTCGTACCCTGGCTCCAGGGGCCATGCCTCCCATGCGGGAGGCCCCCAGTCCAGTACCTGCATTGCACGCCCCCGCCCACCTGTGTGGAACAAAACCATGTGGAAAACTGCTGACATACAACTATGGAGACTGCTCTGGGCCCTCCCACTTCTGTCAGTCTGTCTCTGTCACTCTCTCTGTCAAAAAAAAATAAATCTTAAAAAAAAAAAAAGTTAAAATAGTTTAAAAACAGCAATGCACACCTGAAGAAGCCAGGCTGTGAAGTCAAATCCACCTAATTGAAGAAATTATGTAAACTCCCTTTAAACTTTAATTTATCCATAAAATGAATTTTGACTTCATAGGGTTACTGTAAGGATTAAATGAGATAATGTTCTAGACCTGGCATAGCAATTGACACACACTGAACAATCAGTATTAACTCTCTTACCCCCAAACAATGGTCTGTCCTATCAATCATGAATTCATAGGGCAGAAATAAATTAGATTCGAAAACAGAGAAACTTACATATTCTAACATGCTAAGGGCCAGAAAAGGTCACCCCAGACGTGGGTTCCTTGGAAATTAAACCATAAAATTAATGGTGATTCTAGAAAACAGTAAAAAGGTCCAAGAAGTCATCTTTTTAAAGTCTGTACGGCTGTTTCCACATTATGTCCAAGGTCTGTGCCTTGCTTCAGGATTATTAAAAGCACAACGGCTCTCCATTTAAACTTCTCCCTTCCTAGTAACCAGAAGTGGATGATAAATGATAACAAGGTTGATTCCCTTTCCTAGCTCCTAGAGTTTGACCACAGTGGGTAGTTTTTGTCCCATCGTTTAAACTTGGCCGAGGAGGGACCCAGGGGTTAAGGGACGCCAAGCGGTTGCCCAGTCAACCACCCACTGCCTCCTGGGCCCCGGAAGTGACGCAAAGCCCGGAAACTACGCGGTGCCAGGGTCAGCGGCTGTCCCAGGAGTTGACTGTGTCTTCGTCATGATCGAATGGTTGGGAAAGAGTCGAAAAATCACAAGCATGTCCCAAACCCCAACACTAATCCTGCTAGGCATGAACTGATGTCCCGCACGGCTCCGATGCCCTCCCAACCATCCAGATACGCCCAAACCTTCCTCCGACAGGCCATTTTCGATGCGGGCGGGAGCAGGTGATCCCGCGCCCCTCCTATGCCCTACGTCACGACTTCAGGCCCCGCCCCCAGGAGCAGGCCCCCCCCCCCGACACACACACCCCTCTTCCTTACCCGCAGGGACCCCTCCCCTTTTAACCATTTGGCTGAAGGATCGGGAGGAAGGCTACGGCCCGGAACTTCCCCTAGGGCAGGAGAAGGGTACCGACTTTCCAATTCCAGAGCCTGGAGCCGGAGAGCAGAGGGACGGACCACCCCGAAGTCCGCCTTCGCGGCCCTCTCTTACCCCCCCCCCCCGGCACGTTCCAATGTATCTGCTCTCGGGGGTGGGGGCCGAAGGGGGCCAGGGAAGCCAGGACCCGGAGACCTGCGGGAGCCCGCCCACTCTCTCTACAGCCCCCGCGCCCGGCGGCGCGTTCCCTCACCGGGGCAGAAAGGTCTGCGGCACGGGGCAAGCCAGTGCCGAAGCAAATGCTTGCTGCTTAAAATGGCTGATTCCTCTCCACGCCAGCTGTAGCCGCTGGGTCTGCAGCGGGGGCTGGCGAGCGGCCCCCACCCCCACACTTGAGACCCCATCGAAGTCCTTGCCGACCGCAGAAGGGGAACAGAGGGCTGCGGACCCGGTCTCCCATCCGTCCCCGTCCCACACGCCAAACCCCCTCTGTGCAGCCGGGGAGACAGTCACAGTAGAAATGCAAAGTGTCACTTCCCCAGGCAGGGTCCGAGCGACTCTGCAGGGAGGCCACAGGATCGGGGTGAGTGGAGGACCCGACAGGCAGCTCCGCGGCCCCTACCTTGGTATTTGTTGTCCAGCTCTCGCAGCACAGACACGTTCCTCTGCATGTCGTGGGGCAGCGACTCTACACACTCGAGGTAGTCCTGCACGTAGCAGGTGAGCAGCCGGCTCCGCTCCCCCGTCAGAAGCGCGGCCGACGAGTAGAGTTGCTGCTGCTGCTGCCCTAACATCCTGCCGCCGCTGCTGCTCCTCGCCGCCGCCGCCGCCGCCGCCTCCGCATCCAGCAGCCACACATGCAACAGTCACGGCCGCCGCGGCTCCTCTGCTCGGCAGCCCGGCGCCGCGGGGACACCGGCAGCCGCTCAAGAGGGCACAGCCGAGTCCCCCGATCTCCACTCCCCCCCAAAACAGCGCTCACTCCCCGCCCCCGCGGTAACAAGCCCAGGGGCGGGGCGAGACCAGGGCTCCCTCCTCGCTGCCTTCCCTCCCCAGGACTAGGGCAGCGGGGATCCCCCCAGTGGAGCTGGCGCCTGGGTTTCGGGCGGTGACACGTCCAGTGCCCCTCGGAATGCCCAGGTGCTGCTAACGCCCGGCCGTAGCGCAGATCCCCATGACAAGCCCCTCGCTGCCCCCGTTTTCCCCAGTCACCCCCCGCGCCTGTCGGAGTCTCTCGCTGGACGGCCCCCGCCCCGCCGCCTGCGGCCGCCTCTGCGCCTGCGCGGGACTCACTCCTAATAAGGCCCGGGGCCCGCCCCTACCGCCTTACCGAAGGGTTCGCATTCTCCCGCCTTCCCTCCGCCACCCGGGCGATTGGTCTGTCAACTCTGGGCCCGAGGGGAGGGTGCGGAGGGCGGGCAAACGGCAGGCTGCTCCCCGCCCCCCGTTAAAGGAGAAGCACTGGCAGGCCCTCCTCTGCCCAGTGTCTGAATGGGACTTGAGAGAGAAGATAGTTGACTCCTTCTTTCCGTTCTTTTCACAGGAAGGGGGAAACTTAGCCCGGCTCCCTCGGCCCAGCGTTACCGACTTTCTCCTCATCAGTGGATCTGGCGCGGCCCCTCGCGAGCCTTAAAAGGACCAGCAGGCAGCTGCTGTTCAGTACAACCTGGAGTGAGGCCTGCGGGAACTACGCGACCCAGCGTGCAGCGGGCGCGGCTCCCGGCATGCGCGGCGGCCGAGTTCCCGCCCAGTAGCTTGTTGCGCGCTGGGCCGCCTCCTCCTCGCTGCCCTGGGGTTCTGTCCCTCTCGGTGCTGCCTTAGGGCTCACGAGGCACCGGTGGGGGGCTGATCGCGGAGGTAGGCGGTGCTCCCACAGCCCCCTGCGTTTTCTTTCTCCTTTAATCTGCCAGCCTTTTAAATTTCCCTCCTGGCTTCAGCATGCTTTTGCCTTTAGACCGCGGGAGGTCTCCCGGCCGCGAAGTGTCGCAGGTTTCGTCCACCCTCCAGCTCTTCAGGAATCTTCTGTTTAGTTCATACTGCGCCTGACCGGGAAACATTTAACCAACAACCTTTTAAAAATCCCCCCTCCCCCGCGTGGGTCAGAACGTTTAAACATTATATGTTGGCGAGGAAGCTTACTTGCGACGTGAGAGACATCACACCACCTTTCATATATATATATATATATGTATGTTTTTACCCTAAAAACTAAAAATCACGGAAGTGCCGGAGGGAAGAAGAGGTGTGTAGACGAAAGTAAAAATTTATTACAGAATCAGGCCCACGGCTTTAATTATATGATCGATTGTCACGATTTAATTTCTGTATTGTTAAGATGCCAAGCAGAGGAGCTCAGTTCCAGGAGGACTCTCAGTATATACAACATGCTTTTGAAATCAATGGATGTAAATAGAATGAATATACGGATAATTTTAGTGGAATGCCTATGCAAACAAACCTTATTGTTAGCGGTAACTGAGTTAAAAAGGAGACGTGGGTGGGTAATAAATTTGAATATCCTTATATCTGGTTTGCTTGCATTGGTGGTACACCTGTATGGTGACCTATTTAGAGCATTTTTGAAATAGCTGTTAATAGTAAGTAACCATTGACATGCAAAAAGAAATCTAGACCTTGATCTAGAGGAAATTCTAAATTTCAACCCAAATCAAAGTACTCCAGGAAATTCGACATCTTGGGAACAAAAAATATATGTAAAAGGTGGAGATTGTCTTTTGTTATTATACTGTGACACTCTGAGGTTCTGATCACTTGAATATTAAGTCAACTCAGGCAGTACAGTGCGTTGTATTTCTGAGACCGTCTAGGGATTTTATTATTCTTTAAATCTTTAAGCAGTCAGGTCTTGTAAAAAACCAGTCGCTGTTAAGAATTGGATTTTGTTGCTTTTTACCAGAACCTTAAGGTTTGTGTTTACTCATAGATTTGAATCGGCTGGTCTTTATTGAAAGGCCAAAATGCAAGATGCCTTGTTATTTATTGATTCAGGTTAGACACTGAATGCACGTATGGATTTTATTCAGCCTGAGAAGTGATCTGCAAGCAGTTAAGACACGTGGTTAGAGAACAGAAGTAAGAAAAGACAGTGATTCAGAATACTTAAGAGTACGCCCACTAGTAACCTAGAGCTAGGTGAAAGGAAGGATGAATGTGGGAATGGGGAGACCTTTTATAGCTTTTTTTTCCCCACCATTCATAACTCTGTTGAACAAGCTGAAACGCTGTATATATCTCTCAGAAAAATGATTTTTTAGCTTGTGTTGGTCTACTAAACCTATAAAGAACACTCTTAAGATGGTAATATGTGTGTATGTCAATTATTTCAGACAAGAGCTTTTCTTGCTATATTATAAAAGTTAATCAGAGTCTTATTCCTGCCGTACTTGTGAAAGCAGACTGGGGGTGGGGTGGGGGTGGGGGGGGGGCGGAGTTTACCTACATGGAAAAAAATATCACTGTACTCCCCAAACTCAACTTTTGACCTTAGTTATTTATTGTGTCCTTTTCTTCTCTGTAATCACTTAATTGGAAATTTGGTGCCTTTTTGGATTGGGTTCTCTTACTCTGTTAAATGCAATATTTAGAAGTCTCCAATTCTCTGCAAAAAATCTGTTAATTGGTTAATTACTGAAGTTATTCCTATGAATAAAGCAAAAAAAGACATTGCTTCAGTGTATTTTCTACTATAAAGTAGCGCTAAAAATATAAAGGACACCCCCAAATTAGTAGAAGTGTCTGGGATTACCTTTAATTTTTTTATTGTTTGTTTGACAGGGATACTGACAGAGAGAACTGGGAGGACCCAGAGCAGTCTCCATGGTTGTACATCAATAGTTTTCAATATATTTTCACTCCACAGCTCTCTCATGGGCCCTGGCAAGAACTGATCAGGGAGCACAACCCAGTTTGGCAATGGATCTGCATGGGCCAGGGCTGGGATTTGATCCTCAGACCCTGGGGTTACAAAGAGAGCGCGCAATCTGCTGAGCCATCCCGGCATCCCCGCTTTAATTTCTAAATCAGTTACTGTGAGAGGTCCCTGGTAAGGAAAGTTTATGCCTCTAAACCTACATCCTGTAGCCCTTACTTATACTGTGAGAGGGCAAAGCAACAACTTCAAACTGAAAACAAACTTGTAAGTAGCTCTGAAGGAATCCTAAAGATACCTCCTGAGAAAATTCAACTACTGTGTGAGTCAGGCCAATTACATTTGAAATACTTTACTTTTTTTTCTACTTTTTAAATTTTTTTTTTTTTTTTTTTTAAGATTTATTTATTGTTTTTGACAGAGAGAGATACAGAGACAGAGAGAAGGGGGAGGGCCCAGAACAGTCTCCATAGTTGCACATCATTGGTTTTTCCACATAGTTTCATTCCACAGGTGGGGCGGGGCTGCACAGGGCAGGAATGGCCAGGGTCTCTCCCTGGTGAGAACTGAATTGGGGCACTCCCCAGTTCAGCATATGGGTTCACACGGGCCGGGGCTGGGATTTGATCCTCGGTCCCTGGGGCTGCAAAGTGAGCACCTAACCCACTGAGCCATCCCGGCTTCCCCTTTTTAATATTTTTTAAAACTATTTATTAATGGAAATTTTCAAACACAAAAGTAGAGGTAATAGTACAATAAATCCTAATATACCCAACTTGAACATTTATGGGTATGTGGCCAATATTATTTCATCTGTAACTCCCTTACCCTTGTTGGATTACTATCATGTCTATAAATACTTTAAATAAGAAAGGATAAGATAATTTTCAAAAACATCTCTACAATACTGTTATCCCATACAAAATGTTACTATCATTTACAATCCCGACAATTTAAATTTCCCTATTTTCTCAATATCTTTTTACACTTGGTTTGTTCAACAGAAGCCAAGCAAGTTCCACACTTGGCATTTGGTTAGTGAGGTCTCATCTAAACTAGGAAGAGCAGTTAATTCCCTATTTAAATCAGTGAAGCAGATAGCAACGTTTTTCTAAGGAAAATATTTGGGTGGTTGAAAAGCTCTGTTAAATATATAGGGAAATTTAAGAAAATCACTTTAAACAAAATCTTTAAATTAAAAGGTTACTAATTGGTAGCCTACTATAGAGATGTAATTGTACCTAATGCAACTAAAATCCTTAAAAATCTAGGATTTTGTATTCATTTAGAGTATAATTTGTTATAGAAGGTCCAGTGAAGCATTTTGTACTGAAAAAAAACCTAAAACTTTAAATCAATTCATTAGTACTAAAGGCAACCAAAAAAAAAAAAAAAAAAAATACTAATAGTCTGCATTGCCATTAAGCTCAATTGTAAAGCATGTTTAATTGCATTATTCCATAAGTAGTACACACTAATTGTAGGGGGGGGGGGGAATCCTAAACAAACAAAACGACTAAAATGAAGATAAAAATCACTAAAAACTGGAGATAACTCTTCTCAGTATCTAAGTGTACTCCCAAGATGTAACTCCCATTTTAGTTTTTTGCCTTAAGGAAATACTTTGGCTATGACTGAAGGACAAAGTTAAGATTCTGAAGATAGAATATTAGCAATCTGAGTAATGTCAACCTGCACATTTAGTTACTGAGATAGGCAGCACAGATTTAAAATTGGTGCATAAAGTCAATCCTATGGGTTATAGTACTGTTCAGCATTTAGAATGACTTACTAACAGCAAAAGATGACCCTGAAACATTTTAATGAAAGGGCTGAGAATGACTGAAACTGTGCTCAAGAGAAAATTCAGTATAATAAAATATTCCCATAACCAAGAAGAAAAACACATACTATCTACTTTGGTTATTCCAGAGAGGAAAAAAGTAAATACATATGTTATATTTTGCATATTGCTGACCAGAAAAACATTCAATTTTCCCTAGATGGTTACCATAGTTACATGAGCTGGTTATAACAACAAGAGAGGGAAGTAGGTCACAGTATTTAAGGAGTTTGAATTATGCAATTATGTTTCCTAAATGTAGGGGAAAGGATTTAAAATTTAGGGAAGAGTGATTTATATGTTGACAATTGAAATTCTTGTCTAATTTTGCCAGTGAAACTTAAAAATTAGTCCAAACGAAATAGTTGATATTGTGGATATAAATTGTTCAACATATACAAATAATGTCATAGCTCGATCCATAACTGTGAGAAAGATGCCAACACATTCTCTCCTGTAGATACCCTTTTGTCCTAGTGAACTATCTTACCTTAAAATGTTTTCACAAGTAATCAATAAACCTAACAATAGCCTAGAATCTTGGAGTAGCCAAACCATGTATAAATTGAAACTTTGATCTCTTTACCTTCTTTGAAAACTTGAGATAAAATTGGCACAACTGGGGATGCCAGGATGGCTCAATGGCTTGAGAGCTTGCCTTGCAGATGCAAGGTCCAGGGATCAAGTCCCAGACCGGTGTAGGGACCCATATGCAAAACTGGGGCTTGCTTCCCATGTGGGAGGTCCCCAGTTTGGTTCCTGCCAGGTGTGTTCTTCCCATGTGGGAGGAAACTATGTCAAAACTGATGATGTATGGCTGTGGAGACTGCTTGATCTGTGCCCTCCCCCTTCTCTCTGTCTCTGTCTCTTTCTCTGTCAAACAATAAAATAAATCTTTTTTTAAAAATTGGCACAATGCCTATCAGTTGCTATTCTTAGTTTGTTGTAGAGATTTTCCTATTAGTTTCGCCAAATTGGCAGAGAAGAGTGGTTGGGAGGGAATGTCTGGAAAGCTGTGGTAGCACAGACCTCACACTTTCTTTAAATTATACTTGTAATATTACTTTTTTGGAGAAGTCTTTCAGCAAATTTAACAAAATTATCTCTAAAGGAAAATTAGGATTTTCTGAACAGTAGTATTCAAAATAGACTGAATCAAAAGTACTAGAGACCATGTCTTCTTTAGACTATTACTTATTTTCAAAAGCAAATACCTTATGCCCTCAGCTCTAACTGAAGTAAGAATAGTCTTTTAAAAATAAACTAGTGGTACTGGCCAGGAGCTTTTTACTAAATCTTTTTTTTTTTTTTTCTTTTAAATGATTCTAATTGATTATTTAATGAGGCCTATTGGATTTATTGTTACATTGATTGCTCCTGGCATGGTTAATTTATTCCAGCATTTTGGTGAATATTGATTTATCCTCCTAGGGCAACACACTTTTTAAATTGCTTACTTAATTTATTTCCATAAATTGAGGTTCTCTGACTCATATATATGAAAACCAGTATATATATATATCTCACTTTATACAATATATGTGTTTCTGGGAAATTGTGTTTAAACCTTGCTGTGCTAATTCTATAAGAGATCCAAGTTTTGAAAATGAAAATATTTAATACAAATAACTTACTGTTTTTCTTTCATTTCCTAGAATTCCCTCAATTATTTTGTTCTGCTTAAGAAAACAATGGATGTGTTCCTCATTAACTGCAGCCTAGATATAGTTACTTTTGTTCTAACTGTGGTGTACATTCTAGATCCTTTAGCATAATGTCCTTTGGTCACTGAAATGCCATCTTCAGAGAGAAGACTTTGTAGAAATGCCTGAAGTGACAGCATAAGTATCTTCTGGTATCTGGCTAAACTAGGTACTAGAATTAGAGACATTAAAAAAAAAAAAAAAAAAAATACAAGGGCTGTCTGGAAAGTATCTAGCTGTATAATATGAAAAATAGAGGCATTTATGGCTGATTTTTTTCCCAGACAGCCCTTGTATGGGGGGGAAATGTGTATGGAACATAGTAGAGGCTAAAAAGCTTTGTTGTGGAAAAATAGAAGATTCAGAGAAAGAAGTGATTTTTTGAGCCATTAATGGTGTTGGTACATTAGAATTAAAATTTAGGGAGCGTAATGTATAAATTATACCTATAGAAACTACTTATTCTACTTTTATTATAATAAAAAATACAGTTGTAATTCAGGGTTGGGCTAATAGCCTATCTAACCTAATCTTTGAAAATTGGCTTGTTGATTCAAAAATAATTCCAAAAGAGCCTAATGGCTCCCTTACATGATTTTCTTTAGAACAGCAGTCCCCAACCGTTTTCTCTTTTTTAAGGAAAAATTTTTTTTAATTTTTATTATTTTTTTAAGATTCATTTTATTGTTGGGTTTTTGTTTGTTTGTTTGTTTTGACAGAAAGAGAGACAGAGAGAAGGGGGAGGGCCCAGAGTAGTCTCCATAGTTGCATGTCATTAGTTTTCTATAGTTTCATTCCACAAGTTGAGTGGGGGTCTGCACAAGGTGGGGACCAGCCTGGGGACCAGGCTGGGGACCGCCCATACAGGAAGCACACCCCTGCTAGTCAGGGGCCTCCCACATGGGAATCACGCCCAGGACAGGAGCCAAACCGCGGGCCTCTCACATAGGGAGCTCATCCCGGTGAGAACCGAACTGGGGCACACCTCAATTCAGTATATGGGATTGCACGGACTGGGGCCAGGATTCGATCCTCGGACCCCAGGGCTATAAGACAAGCACTCAACCCGCTGAACCATCCCGGCATCCCCTCAACTTTTTTAGTACCAGAGATGAGTTTCGTGGAAGACGGCTTTTCCGTGGACTGGGACAGGGGTGTGCGGGTGGTTTTGGGTGGAGGAAATGGTGTGGGAAAGAGGCATAGACAGAAGTAAATAAAATAATGGATGTCTTAGACTAAAATAAGTGTTAGGTTCTGACTTAAAGCCTGCCACCAGATGCAGCTTGACAATTGAAGTACATCAACTCATTTGCCACTATAAAACCTGCCACCAGATGCAGCTGAATTGTCACTTACCACTCACTGATAGGGTTTTGATATGAGTCTGCAAGCAACTGATTGATTATGGTCTCTGTGTAGTCAAACCTCTTTGCAAATGTTAATCTGTATTTGCAGCCACTCCCCAGCACTAGCATTACCACCTCAGCTCCACCTCAGATCATCAGGCATTAGATTCTTGTAAGGAGCACACAACCTAGATCCCTCCTATGCACAGTTCACAATAGGGTTCAGGCTCCTCTGAGAATCTAATGCTGATCTCACAGGTGGTGGAGTTCAGGTGGTAATACGAGCAATGGGAAGCAGCTGTAAATACAGATGAAGCTTCACTGGCTCACCCACTGCTCACCTCCTGCTTTGTGGCCCGGTTCTTAATAAGCCATGGACCGGTATTAGTCTATAGCCCGGGGATTGGGGACCCTTGCTTTAGAATATCCCTAACTTTCTATATTCCCAAAAAGTATATCTGGAAGAATAGTTTGGCAATATCTACTGATAGTAGTTGCCTCTGATTTAAGGCCTGAGAATCTGGAGTTGTAGGAAGACTTAGTTTTCACAAATATCATTTTGCACATTTGATTTTTTTGATACATGCATTACTTTAACTTTGTTTATTTTAAATATAAAAGAAGCAAAAAATCTTTCTGTACATTCTGGAATAACAAAATGCATGTGGTTATTACCTACTAAGAAAGGAGCACCTAAGTAGATAACTAAATATTCCCATTTAATTTAGTTCACCTTTATGAGAATTGTTCTGATACTAGTGTTAATGTCTGTATTTTGCATACTGGCATTCTAATTGTACACATACAAAATTAAAACCAAGAAATACCACATTTGGTAAATTTGAAGCTTTTGAACACTTCCCACTTTAAGAACTAATCTAGTAGGCAGTTTGGGCTCAGAAATAAATTTTTTGTGAAGTTTTTTTTAGCAGTTTAGGAGTTTAGGAATAGCCTTTTTCTCATTCATTATAGCTATCAATGGGTTAAGAGCTTTTTACATTTTTGTGTGATCTCACTTGAGTACTTTAGGTTAAGGTAGGATAATTTTTATTTTTATAAATTAGATGATGGAAAATTCATACTCAGGTTAATGTTAATGTGTTAATGCCATCTATAACTTTGACCTATGACATCAGCAGAAACCTATGAAATACGTCTAGCCCAAAAGGAATGTTTCTCTGAAGTATCTGATTGAACTGTGGTCTTCTCTACAGGATTGACATTTAGCAGAAGTATCTAATGAAGAAGAATCTATACATAACATTTGAGAAAGGAAAGAGATTGAGAGAAGAGCTCTGATGTCATAAAGCAAAGAGGATGAGGTACAGGAAGCAGCTATGACTATTTCTGTTGTGTGTATGGTTCAAAGAACTCCCAAGAAATCAGTTCCATCCCACTGGACATATTTTTCAATTTGGGATAGAAAATAGTTTATTTTCTAATACAGTAGGCATTGATATATATATAATCCAGGAAAACAGTTGTACATAATGACCTGAGTAGTTATAATACCTCATGTAAGAGATATTTTTCAAAAAATTATTCTCATTGCTATCTAGGAAAGAGTGGGAGTGATGGCTCTTCTGTAATGGATAATATCCTCTGGGCAGAAGGAAGGAGAAGCAAGAAATGAGAAATTAGCAGGGAAACGAGGTCATAGGAAAGAAGAGAGAGATTCAGGAAATTTCTAGGAGGTAATATCAACTGGGTTTAGTGACTATATTTAGAGAATGAGGAAGAGAGGTCATCTAGGGTTTTGACTTGGGCCACAAGTATTATAGATCATGGTAAGACTGTGTGAAATAGAAAATTCAGGACACAAAGCAGGTTTGGGGAAAAGATATGAATTGAAATCATAGAAGGATTATAACCCTGTAGTTTTTACATCTTTGGGCTCTATCAGTCTCCGGTCTCCTCTTCGAAACAATATAAACTACTGCCTCCTATTAGTAGCCTGCTAATTTGTAAAGAAGAGCCAGTATGGAAAGTAGAGGCTGGGGTGTGTGTGTCAGGAAGGTTAGAGAGACTAGAAGAAGGGATGTATATGAGAGATATATTGGTCTGAAAAATATCTTCCTAGATGCCAGGACTTATTAGCTTTGAATTATTTCTATTAGTAAGTCAGGAATTGATAAAAGGTGACAGCAAGGATATACAGACTCTTGTGAAGGGAAAGTTAATGCAGCAGGTCTGGTTGTATATTCCTTGCATGTGTCAAAGGGAACCATTATTGACCGTTGGCCAATCCTGGAAATTTGGCTCTATAAGTTGATTGTATTAGTGATGATTGATTTTGTTATATACACCCAGATCAATGGATTATGTCATACTAGCTTGTCAGATTGCTTTGCACAAACATGTGCACCTGGTTTCATTGTTGGGGTCCTAAGTTTCAGTTGCCATGGCTGATTGCATATAGATATACACATTAACCACCACCCCCACCCCCACCCCTACACACAGAAGTCTTAGATCCTGAGATTCAAATGGGCTTCCATGGGTAGAGATATTTTACACATGCCTATAGTTTGCTACTAGAGAGAATTCCTGTGTAGCTTCAGACAAAGGACATTGCTGAACCTCTCTGTGCTTTACCCATGCACTTTGTTGTTGTTGTTGTTGCTTTTGCTCTCTATCCTTTGCTGTAATAACTCTTAGCCATATGTTTAAGCTGCTGTTGAGTCTGGTGAGTTCTTCTGGGTTCACCAAAGGAAACAACCATATACAAAATGCTGAAGAAAGTTAAAACCGAGTTTGTTCATCTGAATCTCGATAGGACTCACTGAAAAAAGCATAGTCAACATATGTAGTTATCTGCTATGTGTGGATTTAAACTAAATCACATCTTTGGTCCAGGTACAAGAGATATTTATAGTCTCTATAGGGATAAAGGAATATAGTCTCTATAAACATATAGTATAACTAAAAATAAATTAGAAATAAATGCAGAAGCAAGGCAGAATAAGAGAGAAATTAAAATTGGCAGGAGTCAGTCAGCATAGGGAATATAGTCAATGTTGTAATTACTATGTATGATGCCATATGGGTGCTAGACATCAGGAGGATCACTTTGTAAATTATATAAATATCTAACCACACTGCACACTTAAAACTAATATAATATTGAATGTCAACTGTAATTGAAAAACTGAAAATAGTAAAAATGAAATGAGAAAAAGTTGAAATAAAATTAAGAGTTTAAGTTTGTGGAATATAGTGAACCTTGAAAACATCTTATTAAGCGAAATAAGTCAGAATGAAAGAATCAAGAAACAATATGACCTCACTTATAGGTGGAATATAAAACTGAAAGGAACAAAGAAACAAAGACTCAAGGACACCGTCAATAGTTTAGTGGTTACCTGAGGGTGGGGGGGAGGTGGCGGGGGAGATGGGTGGGGGAGAGTAGGAAGGGGGAATCAAACATACGGTGATAGAAAGTGAGCTGATTCTGGGTGGTGAGCACATAATGCCATGTATAGACAATGTAATGTAGAATTGTACACCTGGAAACAATGTAATTGATATCAATTAATGTCACCCCAATAAATTTAAAAAAGAAAGAAAGAAATATGGGACCATATTGTCAAATAATAGCTTTCATATGTATGTTAGCAGTGTGGAAAAGATATAAAGCATTTTTTTCTGGATTTTATCTAATGAGTTCTGAGTCACTCAAATTTGACTAAATTATATACCGGTATGTGGAATTCCAGACTCCACACCAATTCCTGTTATAATCACTAAATCTTACCTGATAATTTCTTCAGCCATTTTGTTATATCTAAAGAATAAGAATGATGTTTGAGAGTTCTGCTTCCAGTAATGATGAAATAGCTCCTATCAGATCACCCTCCCACAAATAACAACTATAAATTCTGGATAAAATATAAAAATATACCAAAAGGCAAAAGAGAGCAAGCGAAAGAAGACAAATTCTGGAGGGATGTCAGCACTTGGAAGAATGAAATAGCACTTCAGGTGTTTCCTATTTTTATGTCTCTTAGCCTGCTGCACCCAGTCATGCAAGGTAACTTAAAGCTTATAAATTTGTAGACATATGGGCTTGAAGAACCAAAGGATGGAGTTCCAGGCTATGACAGGGTGGAGTAAGGCCTAAAATCAACCATGTACTGCTTTGACATCTGGTAAAATGAAGAGGGTGTTGAATGGCCTAACTCCAAGTTCCCTTCCCCACTCTGTCCTGAAGGATGCCCCCCTCCTTGCCTAAAGGATGAGAGTGAACGTTTAAGTCTAGTCCAGTTAAAGGATGCAGCAAGTAATTTACTGGAGAATGGAATGGTGCTAACAGGTATCAAAAGCAAAGTTGCCTACTTCCAATGTTACCTATAGGTTAGTTCAATAATACATATTGGTTGAATAAGATGTTTATCTGCCTTTTCCTTCTGTTTATTCCCCAAGAAATTAATTCGCTAGTGCTGCCCCCTGGTGGCTCCAGGATTCCTTCATTGGACATTTCACCTAAGCCTAAACCTTCTCAGACAACGCTGGGCTACTGTGAATTTTGATTCTTTCTATTTGTGTGGTTCTCTTCCCCACAAAGGATATTAAGGATGTCAAAGGATATCAGTAGTGTAGGTAGAATAACTTGGTTTCTTCTTTTGCTTTCACTTTTTAAACCTTATCCAAGTTGGCCTGTAAATCTTACTACAGATTTATTATTTAAGAGGATAATAAAGGTATGTCATGTATTATGTAATATGGCTATAGACAGAAGTAATTTTGCCCCCATTTAAAACTAAAAATTACTTTTTAGACAAATGTTCTTTCAAAAAAATAGTTAAATTTAGCTTTCCTTTCTGGAGGTAAGTCATTCTTTTTCATAAATTTAATAGTCATAGGGCAAACATAAGATAATTGGTTTAAGCCAAAATTGGAATTTAAATTTTTCAAAGGCAGTCTCAGTAGATTGACTTTAAGGTTACAAATTAATTTTAATTAGTGTTACTTACATCAGAAAATGTATTGACAATGTTAAATAGTAAAGCTATTAAAACCGCAAGTGAAAGCAATAATAGGTGTCCCAAAATTCACGCAAGATTTGAATTTTGCGTCATTTGTGTGGTAAGGTGTTGCCAAGAACAAAAAAAGAGAGCATGACAGCTGACAGTTCAGGGTTATTAAAAATGGAGCGCTACATGAAAAAACAATGCGTTTTTATTGTGAGCAATATTGTAAAAGTAATGAAGGTTTGGCAGCTACAGTTCACAATTTCCATACAAAATATGGTCGGAATAGTGATTTAACTTCATCAACTGTGAAGAGATTAATTAAAAAATTTAGGGAGACTGGATCAATTAGTGATCTTAAACACTCTGGCCGTCTTTCAACAAGTCATTCAATATAAAACATCGAAGCAGTTCGTGAGAGTGTTGCTGAGAGTCCAGGGACATCAATTCGGCATCGTGGTCAAGAATTAGACATTTCGAGAAGCTCTCTGCAGCGTATTCTCACGAAAGATTTGCACCTTCATGCTTACAAAGTTCAATTGACTCAAGAACTGAAGCCTACTGACCACACACAGCGAATAGAGTTCGTTGAATGGATTATGGAACAACAACAAGTGGATGCTGATTTTTCTAACAAAATCATCTTCAGTGATGAGGCTCATTTTCATCTTGATGGCTTGGTTAACCGACAAAATTGTTGCATTTAGGGTGCAGAAAATCCACGGGTGATTGTTGAGAAACAAATGCAGCCACAACGTGTCACTGTTTGGTGCGGATTTTGGGCTGGAGGCATCATCGGACCATTCTTCTTTGAAAATGCAGCTGGTCAGGCAATAACAGTTAATGGTGCTCGCTATCGCGACATGATCATCCAGTTTTTTGTGCCTAAATTGCAAGATATGGATGTGGACGACATGTGCTTTCAACAAGACAGTGCCACATGCCATACAGCCGGAGAAACAATTCAATTGCTGCATGAGTCATTTTCTGGTCGTGTAATTTCCCGTTTTGGTCATCAGAATTGGCCGCCCAGGTCATGCGATTTAACGCCTTTGGACTTTTTTCTTTGGAGTTTTTTGAAGTCTAAGGTTTATGCCAATAAGCCCATGACCACCCATGTTTTGAAGAAGGAAACTGAGCGCTGTATCAACGAAATTCAGCCACATTTATGCAAAAAGCCATGGAAAATTTCAACAAAAGAGTGCGGATGTGCCAGCAAAGCCATGGAGGCCATTTACCCGATATGCTATTCCATACATAACCCTATACTGCATACTTTATGAATCAATAAAAAGTTACAATTTTTAATTATAAACCTGTGCTTTCTATCAAAATTACTTCTTGCGTGAATTTTGGAATCATGTGACATGTCATCATTACATCAACTGATCGTTCTACTCAAAGTAGAATCTTCTAAATTCTTACACTGCATCTTATCCTAGCACTTTACATGCTGGCCTTGCGAGGTCCTCACCAGCTGTACTACGTTTCCTTTCTGAATTACAAGTTGGGCTACTATATAAATCGCTTCATGAGACTTTCCACTGAATGTGACTTTAAAAACAAGTTTTACTCCCTTTATTTTGAATTTCCAGTAGCCAGTTTATAGGAATCAGCACCTTTACTACCACACAGCTATGATTTATAATTAAGTTATTTTGAAATTACCTGGAGCCACTGCTTCATTTTTAAGTTGTTTGATAGCACACAGTAGAATCTGGGGTGTCCAACTTTTTGGCTTCCTTGGGCCATATGAAAGAAGAGGGGTTGTGTCGGGCCACACGTGGAGTGCACTGACACTGGCGATGGCTGATGAGCTGGGAGGAGGGTCACTAATCTCACCATGTTTGGGGAAAGTGCAAGTTTGTCTTGGGCCACATTCAAGGCTGTCCTGGACTGCATGTGGCCAGCAGGCCACAGGTGGCCAAGCTTGGACTGGACCAACGTGGCTTACCAGCCCACCTGAAACCCATTGATAAGTAACTTTGTTAAATTAGTGCAGTTAGAGGATTCAGAAGGTTGTAGTCTTAATTAAAGAATTGTCCATAGATGTAGATAGAAGCCCAGAATGCTCCTCTTCAATCCCTTATATTTTCCTTAAAAATTGCCATATTAAACCATCATTTATAAAATCAAACACAAATGTAAAACAGAAGGGCATAATAAAAAAATTTAAGAGGTACACAAAATAATAGTTTACTTCTACTCTTCATAATTTCCACACTTATATCAGCAAAGCAACAAAAGTAATCAGCTGAGTCACTTATTAAAATATTCCTTCTTTAGAAAGAAAATTTCACTCTGGTATTCTAACTGGTGGCGCTTATTTGCTGCTGTCAGTCAGGGGAGAGTGGGGGAGTTATACTTCAGGATGGAGAGGCTGATAGCCTACCATCGTCCCTTTTTCTCACCACACCCTTTCAATAGTGCTTACCAGTTATCAAATTATCAATGGACTGCCTTGTCTAGTGTCAAAAACTGAGCATGGGCTCAATTAAATGAACACTGTCCAGCTCTTTCATACAGGGCTGAAAGACCTCTAACAAAAACAACAACAAAAATTGATCATTGTGAGTCACACAGCATGCAAAGCTTTTTTTTTTTTTTTTTTTAAGATTTATTTAATTTTTGACAGTGACAGAGAGAAAGGGCAGGGCCCAGAGCAGTCTCCATAGTTGTACATCATCAGTTTTTGACATAGTTTAATTCCATACAGGTGGGTGGGGGCCTCACAGGGCAGGAACAGGGCTGGGGATCTCCCACATAAGGGGCATGACCCCTCGAGCCAGGGGCTGTGCTGGGGGGGGGGGCAAGAACTGAACTGGGGGTCCCCAGCTTGGGAAGCACACCCCAGTTCAGCATATGGGTCTACACGGGCCAAGGCCAGAATTCGATCCTTGGTCTCTGGGGCTGCAAAGCGAGCTCTCAACCCGCTGAGCCATCCCACTTCCCCCAAAATTTTTCAAAAAAATGAATTAGGGGAAATGCTGGGATAGTTCAACAGTTTGAGTGCTTGCCTTGCAACCATGAGGTCCAGGGATCAAATCCCAACCCCGGCCTGTGCAAACCTGTGCAAACCCATATGCTGAACTGTGGCACAACTGTTAACTGCTTAAAACAGCAGCAAAGGCTCTGGCCTCCCATGCAAGATGCCCAATTTAGTTTCTACCCATGCAGTCCTACATCCACCTGTGTGGAATGAAACTATTTTATAACTAATGATGTACAACTATAGAGACTGCTTTGAGCCCTCCCCCCTCTCTCTGTCCCTCTCTCTCTCACCTCTCTCAAAATAAAATGTTAAAAAAAAAGATTTTTGTTTTGTTTTGTTTTCAATCACAGGCTCTTGTGGAATCCCTATTGACATTTGTACAACCCGGGCTTCCTTGGAATTTTAGTTGAGAAACTATTCAAGGATAGTGCAGTTGTGTGGGAACTGCTTCATTGATGTGGTCAAGGAAGAACTCTGGGAGGTGCCTTTTGAACTGAGACCTGAAGGATAGCAGCTATCAGGCCTTCGAGCAATCAGGTCTTAATCTTAGACTCTCCAGTTTCTTTCAAGGTTTGTTTTTATTCATTTCCCTCATTGTTTTGGATAACAGAAAACATTGAAGTGTATATTGACGTGAACTCAAAACTGTTTTGGATATATGAGGGCTGTCTGGAAAGTATCCAGCCATGCCATATAATGGAAAACAGAGGCATTTATTCCTAGATTTTTTCCAAACAGCCCTCATATATAGTACTGTGTTATTCTTTGAATGTTGTTGGCTTTCTGTCTAAAAACAGGAAAGCTCTAGCATTTAGAAAAGAATCAAGCAGTTACTGTACTTGTTTTTTTTGCAGGTGTTTTTCTTATGTGTGGTGTGGGTTGCTGCATCACATAATCACACTGCAGTATGTACATATCATATACAAGGGCTGTCAGAAAAACTCTAGCCATTGTCAATATAACGAGAACAGTTACATGGCTGGATACTTTCCAGACAGCCCTCTTATATATAACATGACTTTGTGTGTGTGTAATTGGCTCAGATGATTTTGAAGGCTGAGAAGTCCCAGGATCTGCATGCAGTCAGAAAACTGGAGACCCAGGAGAGCCAATGGTATTAGTTCAAATTTAAGTCCAAGTCTAAAGGCAAGAGAAGACATCCCCAGCTTGAAGACAGTCCTCCTGCAAAGAGAGCAAATTCTCTTACTCCACTGTTTTGTTCTATTTAAGCCTTCAATGGATTGGATGAGGTCCACCCACTATGGGGAAAACAAACAATTCACTTTCAAAGTCCACCAGTTCAAATGTCAATCTCATCCCTCACAGACATACCCAGTCTAATGTTTAATCTAATATTTTGGTACCCCATGGCTCAGACAAGTTGACACATAAAATTAACCATCACAACACTATTATATATACTATTTCCAAATTTTGTTAACTGTTGATTATATGTACTAATTCCAAATTTAGGTATCTTCTCAATGTTAAACTTTGAACACGTAAAACTGTTTTAAAGGTGGTAATAATGAAATAAAGATATTTTTTCTAAATAAAGATATTCTGTCTTTGAACTACACAAAGTTGGAATTTATAAATTTGATTTTTTTTTAAATCTTTGATTTTAGAATTATATATATTATCTGGAGTGAAAGATATACTGTCATGTTCCTCATGAACACTTCCCTTTAACCTCTTTAGGATACTTGCAATGAAATTTTAGATATTTAACATCAATGAAATTTTTAAAATGCCTAGTATGTCTATGAAAATGTACAATTAAGTGTTTTAATAATTAGATGTGCCCTTTGGCTATTTGCCCAGCTATACTTGAGAGCTATAAATTTAAAATGTATTTTGCTCAGCAGTGAGAAGTTGATATTTAACCTATGAGATCAGTCAGGCAATAAGTTAAGTAGTCATGGAGCACTTATTTTATAGCTATTTCTATAACCTCTTGCCTCATTATGGCAAAACTGCAATTCTCCTCCATCTACTGTGCCCCAGAAGAGGTCTTGAAAAACTGTCAAC
>PVKE010021877.1:0-26064 GCA_004027555.1 Craseonycteris thonglongyai
AACAACATAATGTCTGTATCTTTACTATGTAATTAGTGAAGGTGATGATGATGGTGATGATGATGATAATGATGACGATGATGATAATAATAATGATGTTGGGGAAGCCGGGATGGCTCAGTGGGTTAAGCGCTCACTTTGTAGTGCTGGGGACCGGGGATCAAATCCCGGCCCCGGCCCGTGCGGAACCATATGCTGAACTGGGAGCTCCCCCGTTCAGTTCTCTCTCTGTCTCTGTCTCTGTATCTCTCTCTCTCTGTCAAAAATAAATAAATAAATAAAAATATTAAAAAAATAATAATGATGTTGATGATTTATATGGTAAGTGTGGTACTGTTGGTTCATCTGAATAGCCCATTACTGGTTTACTGACCTTTTTGTTTATATTGTCATTGTGATCATGGTAACTGAAGGAGATTTGTAGTACCAGTTTTAAAGAGCACACCCTGAAAATTGGCATTAATCACAAATGAATTTAAAACTTTCCCATTTTATGTATTGTCCTTTAAAAGATATTGACTGAGTATGTTTTGCTCAGAGAGTACTTCTATTATTCCATATAAGCAAATAAAACTTAGAGGTGTGTTTTAGACTCTTATCAGTCTAGTTTTATATTGGACCATTGTATTTGTAGTCAGGGGAGGTGTTGGATATTCCAAGAATGTTTTGATGATAGAGCAGGTATATGGACATTTTGGGTAAAAAGCCCTTCAACAAATTAAGGCTAAGAAAGAGATCAAGTGAAGGTAGATTCACAATTATGTGAAAGTATGGTAGGATTGAAAGAAATAATCCATATTACTACTTTAGGTATTTATACAACCTATCAATTTACTCATTAACATATTCAATGATTTACTAGTTACCAACATGTACTATATACAAGCACTCCTCTGGTCTTTGGGGGAGCCAGTAAGCTCCTTTATTGAGCTTATATTGTTGTTAAGGAGAATGACATTAAACATATGTCTAATGTAGTGATAAACACTATGGAGATAAAATGAGGAAAGGATCTAAACTAGGGTTGTCCAATTTTTTGGCTTCTCTGGGCCACATTGGAAGAAGAAGAATTATTTTGGGCCACACATAAAATACACTAACACTAATGATAGTTGATGATCTAAAAAAAAGAAATACATCACCAAAAAAATCTCGTAATGGTTTAAGAAAGTTTATGAATTTGTGTTGGCCCACAATCAAAACTATTCTGGGCCACATGCATCCTGTGAGTAGTTAGGGACCATATTATACTTTATTTGGTGGGCTATGTAGGGAATTTTAATTTAATTTTGTGTGTGATGAAAAGCCACTGGAGGTTTCTGAGCAGGTAAGAAACTTTATTGGATTCACATTCAGGGATTCACCCTGGCTACTGAATGGAGCATATATACTAGGGTGCTAAAGGTGGAACCAGGGAAATCAATTACAATATGAGTATTCCAGACAAGATACTACGGTAGATTTGAGTGGAATGTTTCTATGAAGGTGATAAAATGGTAGGCTCTTTTGTACCTAGTCTGAAGCATGAATCCACATGATTTTCTGACTGGTTAAATGTTGGTATGAGAAAAAGAGCAAAGTCATACTTAGATTTTTGGCCTTAATAATATAAAGAAGGGCAATGCCAATATTGAGGTATTCGCCTGAAAGCCACACTTTTGTTTGGGCTCCACATTGGCTGATAATTCTCCCTAAATATCCAAATCATGCTATGACTATGAAAGAATGTAGTTTACATTCCTGAGTTCCTACATTACACAAAAGGGACACAATCTATACATTATAAAAAGTGACTTACATTTGTTAATACAGGGGTTCATTTTTTTATACCTTCTGAAGTTTATGCTGGAGTTTAAAGTGAGACAATAGACTCCCTTTTTAGATTAAATAGTGCAAGAGTTCATGGTAATATTTTAAGTTCTCAAAAAAAAAAGAAAGTTCTAAAATCTATTATCTTTTTATACTACTTAATAATTACGTCTCTGACTCATACAAATCAACATTTTAAGTATCTTGTCATGAAATAAAGGACACGTCACAGAGTGTCTTAACAATAAGTTACTAAAGATAATAAAATCACAATACTACAGCTTTCATTTGGCTTAAGTTTAAAACCCTCCAATTTATCATTAAAGTTAATTTCTGATAATATGTCCTTAAACTACTCTTTCAAACTGAGCTTCATCTTATAACTCATGTTAAATTCTGAAAATCCTTCTATGATGTGTATAAAGTGGTTATGAGTCTACAGTAATTCTATCCCTGGTTTTCATTCAAAACTTAGAGCGGTGGGATAGAGTGATTTACATATGGCCATATAATTATCCTGGCACAAAGATTCTGAAAAGACAGCTTCCAGCTCAGTGTAAAATGACAGAGAAACTGAAAGGGATGGCATACCATGTAGCTCTAATAATCACTTCATCATCAATTAGTGTCATGAATAAATTACCCTCTTAAGTGAGAAATTATAGACAGCCAACCAAATCAGGCAGTAGATATATTCCGCAAATAAAGTAGAAGTACTGTATTTAATTATCTTTGATTTTAGAAACTTTTGTAATAATAGGATTAAAAAAAGACAGATGACTATACAGACATCCATCTGTCAAGCATAAGGACGCACCTACCTAGGCACCTAGTGTTAGTCTCAGGGAAATACCTTAAACATTCATTAATTACATTCTGAAATCTTTCTAGAAAGATTATTTTTCATATTAAACTTGTTTGCTTTGAGGTGGTTGGATAGAGCATGACAAATTAGAAGATTAGAGCACCTTTATTTGACTCAGGTTGTATTTTTGTGGCTCATCCTGATGATCATTTTTAACTTTTGCAAAGTGGGAATAAGAACAGGAAGTAGCTACAACTGTATTGTAAATTCCCATGAGATAATGAACAGTGTACACCATTTATAAGGCCTTTATGTCAGACTCATAAGCATGTGCAGTTTTCAATACCTATCAATGTTTCCAGCTCAACATAATTAATATCTGAAACACTCTCTTAGTCTTCCTGGTTCAGTTCATGCCTCTCTTCTAGGGACTGCTCTAGGGCCATGCTCTGAATAGTGGTGTCTTCTTTTTCAGTGCTAGGCCTTATTATGCAAAATTATATAATCTTCATGTTGGAGAAGCTTTTAATGGTTACTCCGCACGTCCTCCCTTTGATACTTCGAATTTAATTTTTTCAAGTTCCTGCAAGTCATCACTGTTATCCACTTGAATGTTTTTAAAGAAGGAGACCCATTCTTTCCAGTCTGGTGGAAAAAGAGCATTGCTCCAGTAAGCAGAAGTGGTTCTCCTACTTACTAAGGATCCTAAATAGCCATTTTTACTACTCAAAAATCTGTTCTTCATAAAACATGCTTCTATGTAGAAATTATCTCAAAATATTCCTTGAGCCCCAAGATTCTGTTATTTTAAATTTATTTTATTGTTTGAGAGAAAGTGAGAGAGAGAGAGAGAGAGAGAGAGAGAGAGAGAGAGAGAGAGAGAGAGAGAGAGAGAAAGAGAAAGGGAGAGAAGGGGACAGGGCGCAGAGCAGTCACCATCGTTAGTGATAACCTAGTTTCATTCCACACAGGTGAATGTGGGGCCGCATGGGGTGGGAAGTGAACAAGGGGCCTTCCACATGGGAGGTGAGAACCTTCCCCTCTGTGTGATCCTGTCAGTTACCAGTTGTGGCACAGTTTAGCCTGTGGGTTTGCAAGGGCTGGGGCTGGGAAACAAATTCCAGATTTCGCAATTGTGAGGAAACCTCTCAACCACTGGGTGTTCTGGCATTCTCTGTTATTTTTGAGGTATTCCATTTCATCTTTTATATTCTGTTGTCTAGAACTCTTTATACATGTGTAGTCAATAGCAGAAAAATGGCTTATACTGGTAAATCACTTGATGAACTATTATTATAAAGCCATCAAAATGATAAATATAAATCCACATAAAAATCTCAGATTGTAATGTTAAATAACATATAACCGCTTGTACCATGATGCAACTTAAAAAGAATAACAAACATAGACCCTGTGTTGCTTCCATATCTTGGCTATTACAAATAGTGACCTAGAGGGTATTATGCTAAGTGAAATAAGTCAGAGAAAGAACAATACCATATGATATCGCTTATATATGAAATGTAAAGAATAAAATTAATGAACAAGCAAAATAGAAACAGACTCATAGATATAGAGAACAAACTAATGATTGCCAGAGGCGAGGAGTATTGGGGAGCTTGGTGAAAAGTTGAAGGAATTAAGAAATACAAACTGGTAGTTACAAAATAGTCATGGGGATGTAAAATACACTATAGAGAATATAGTCAGTGATGTTGCAACAGCTCCATGTAGTACCAGGTGGCTACTAGACTAATTGGGGAATCACTGAATAAATTATATAAAAATCTAACATAGTCTTGTATGCCTGAAACTAATATAAAATAATATTGAATGTAAAAAAAAATGCATACACCCTTGAATCCATTATTATAATCAAGATAATAAACATTTCCTTCACCTCAAGGGAGAAAACATAGATCTGCTTATAGACAACATCATTTGTGCAAACATGAACATGTATATTAAAGAATTGTGTATATGACCTTCCCACATTTTAAACAATACTATGTATTTTATATACATTATAACTTTTTAAATAGTACAATAAAATAGATAAATCCTTATACTGAGGCAAAATAATCACCCTGTAGCCTTCAAGAGCCCTGTTTTTTTCCTTCCCTCCCCAAGAGAGAATCTAGCAACTCTCTCTGGCCAATCTTGCAGTAACTTGAAGCTAAATTTTATACTGGTCTATGTTTGCTTTGTTCTTTTATGTTTCGTTCTTTTATCTAAGTCAAATCTTCTGAGTTTCCTCAGTTATTTTATGCTAAGACAAGATCTTTTAACCTGAGCCATTATATCTTGTTGAATATCCTTTTAAAAGTTAGCATCTTAGACTTAACACTGCATTTATACGACATTCTGAAAAATACAGGAGTGTCATTGTCACAGTTCTGATAAGTACACGATTTCTATTGTTATAGCTGAAGATTAATTAGCTTTGAACTATTATATAATAGCTGCATCATATGGCTGACTAGCACTGGATTTAATTTCATCTTTTAAAAGCCATAATATTATATATCTTTATACATATATTGATCCTCTGCATTTTCCCCCTCTCATATTTTATTTTTTCAAAATGATTCTCTGGGATATAATTTAAGAACTGTGCATTATTAGCTTCCCAGTTGAGTCAATAATTTACCTTACTTTATGTCCACCACAAATATAACTCAAATGGTAAAGAAAATGCATTTAAAGCCACTAAAACAAAGATTATGAAACTTTTGGGAATGTATGTATCAACTAAATGATTTTTCTAAAATTGTGATATTTAGACTCCAATACAAGAGATTCTTATCAGTCTAATTAAGACATGTGGAGCCCTGGAATTTGCAGTTGAAGATACTCCCAGGGTGGCTTTGAGGCCATTGATCCAAGAAACCACTATGAAAAACTGAAACCTAAGAGAATTTCCATTTTCTGAGCTGTATTTTTTCAGTTATTGTACTACGTAGTTACTTATATAGTTCAGTTTTCATAAAAAACCCTGCCATGGGGAAGCCGGGATGGTTCAGTGGGTTGGGCGCTCACTTTGCAGCACCGGGGACCAAGGATCGAATCCCGGCCCTGCCCGTGCGGAACCATGTGCTGAACTGGGAGCTCCCCCAGTTCAGTTCTCTCTCTGTCTCTGTCTCTGTATCTCTCTCTCTCTCTCTCTGTCAAAAATAAAAATAAAGAAATAAAAAAAAATATATTTAAAAACAAACAAACAAACAAACAAACAAATAAAAACCCTGCCAAATAGATATTGTAGAAGAGTCTTCTAGACTCAGGAATAAATCTGGTTCATTCAGTTTCTGTTGCTTACCAGAGTGTGGACTAAAGCTTTGCTAACTGTGTATGTGGGTGTAAACCTCTATCAATTTATTCATTTGCATTTGTTCAGTCATCTAATACACATTTATTTATTGAATGTTTATTATGTGTCAGGTACTATGCTAAGATAAAATGTAGAATAATCTCTTCATATCAATAAACAAATAAAACTTCAAAATAACCAACAAAGCAAGTCACTAGCCATTCTTAAACTTTATCTTATCAAGGACATAACAATATTCCCTCTCATTATTCTTTTGACATGATGACACATTCTGAGGTTACTCCTGGTCTTCTATCTCAGTCCTTTATTTCTTCCCTGGCTAATTTCCTTTCTTTCGATCTCCTTTATCCAATCTTGCATTCTAAGGGCTCACACTACTAACGTTCAAGGTCCTTCATGTATTTGAACAATAATCTATTTAGCCAGATACACCACTGTTCTCCCTACTTTATAGATGAGGAATCTTGGGTGAAAAGAAGGTAGATAGATACCTTGACTGAAATACCAGAGATAATAAATGCAACAGAGGGAATACAACGTGGATCTCTGACTTCCAGCTTGGTCTACTTTGGGTTCTCCATACTGCTTTCAAGGCTATGTGGTGCCTGGCACGTTTTCACTTGACAGATGTTCATGTGAAAAAGGATGCACATAGATATGCCCCAGATAATACGAGGCACTTTAACACTAGGACTTCATCCAAGTGAATATTGATGGCTTACTTAGTTCAATATAAAATTCATTGCTTTTGAGATTCACAGATTGAAAGGTGTAGGTATTTAGAATCCCAAGAAGTCAGAGTGGTCTAGACAAAAGTAAATACAGGGTCCTGCAGAAGTAATACCCTTTTAAAGCTTGATTGTATATTGTTATGTGACACAATTACATGCTTATGACTTTTTAATAAAAGATTTGGTATAGGTTACTGACTCATAAAAAAGGGACACTACTTCTGCTGGACCCAGTATGTGTGCCGTACCCTACAGGATTTAACCCCTGACTTACTCTCAAACCCAACTCTTCATGCAAAGTAAATTCCAGCCATACTGGCTTCCCTTCTGTTCTGAAAGCATGTTCTTCTTCAACTCAATATTTTGAGGGTCTATCACTTTCTTTCTGAAACACTCTGAACCCAGTTTATCAAATTGTTGCTGTTTGTCATTCAGCCTCTCTACAAATGTCACTTTCTCAAAGGAATCTTTATGACTACTTTATCTAAATGATATCTCTCTTCAAATGGCCTGGTATTTATACACTCTGTATTATATTCTTGTCCCTTTCATTGCACTTTTAAACATCTGAAATGATTTTACTTATTTGTTTATAATTATCTCCCATACTAGACTATTGATTCAGCAGGGGTAAATTTAAAAATTTAGTTGCAAGTATAATCCTAGAATAAAAATAGAAGCTGTCAGGCAATAAGCACTCAATAAATATGTAGATGAATAAAGAAATAAATTATTAAGGTGTTTTATGGAAAAAACTCAGTGTCTTCAGAGACACAATTAGGTTAGAAGAATCGCTGTGCATTCTGGGATGTTGTATATATGCTGGATTGAAGAAGTCCTCTGAGTTCTTCATAAGGTGAATAAGGTTGGCATTATAATTTTCAACTCTTCCATTGAACATTTGCTTAATGTTAGAATAGGAAAACAAAAAAAATAAAATAAAAAATGATATTTTACTTTTCTATGCTAAAAATAAAGTTGTTAATTTAACTTGAAAGGCTATAATATTTTTCAAGTATTCCTCCAAATAGGTGCCTCTTAGATTTTTCAAACTTGTCCATTTTTTCAACATAACACTTTAATTATCAGTCATTATTGTCCCTTCTGACAGCTGTTTATCATTGCTTCCTTCATTAGCTCCATTCATCTACAGCACCTAGAAATGATACACGGTAGAAGAAAATCTAGACACATTTTCTCTATAATTTCCTGAAAGTCAGACTTTTAAACACAAAACTTTGGTTTTGCTTTTCTCTTGTTCTTTTTTCCTTTCTTTTACTATCCTTTCGTTCTTTTCTTTCTTTTTGGGGGGAGTTGGGGGAGGGCTACATTGTTCCTGAAATTGTTTTTACTATTAACAGCATCAAGGCAAGGTTTTCATAACTCTTTATTTGCTAATGCTTGGCTTGAACTTTGGAATATTTTACAGTTCAGAAGATGATTCATTGCAGAACACAGTGTGTAACACTAGTTAATGATATTATAGCTTGCTCATTCAATAAGTAATTTATCTTTCTGAGTTTATTACTAGGAAATATCTCTTTTGGAAATATTTGCTTTTCAATAGTGAGATATACCTTTCCATTTAAAAAAGAAATTCTATATATGGTCTGATAGCAGCTCTTTTGAAATCTAGGAAATCAGTGTATTATTGTTTGGAAAATTCTACATAGAGCTCTGAGGCTTTTGTTGAATTGATTGGCTTAAATATCAAGGAAAGAGACTGAAAATGTCTACACATATGGCCCTTTGCTGCTTAAAAGATAGAAATGATTGGAAACAGTACAGATTTTCCTTTTCTGTAATCCTGCTTTCAAATTTGGATTTAATGACCCTTTTAATATGTGACCTTGCGCTATTTATTAATCACCTTTAACCATCATTTCTCCATCTCATATTGAAGGAAATACTTCACAGATACGTTGGAAATATAAAAATGGGATAAATATTACATATGCTAAAAACATTTGATCTTTCTTTTCAGAAAGCACAATGTGGGTGGTTTGGAGGTTATTAAAAGAAACACATAAAAACACTCCCTAACACACACACACACACACACACACACACACACGTCATTTAGTTAACAGTAAGAATTTTAAGTAACATTCAATTGGTACTTATGTTTATTGATTGGGCTTTCATAAGTCTTTCGGTTTTTCTCTATTATCTTATCATGTAACATTTAGGGGTCAGGTGCTTCTATTTTTGAAGGAAAAGTGGTCAGAATTATAATATCAATAAGTGTTTACAGTACAAAGATTAAGTGAATTCATTGAATGCAGAGACCTCTGAGAACATACATGAACACTACAGTTGGAGATAAGCATTCTTACTTAGAGACCTGAGAAAGGAAGATAGAATTCAAGTGGGAGGTTTCAAAGTCAAGGAGCAACGGTTTGCTTTAGGGAAAGACCGCTGTTCTAAATGGAGACTAGAATTATCAGAGGCACATATAGCTGAATAAAAATGTTGGAATTTGAAAAAACTCATTTTTATCTTTTCTTTTAATTATTAAAAATGCTTCTGGTCTAAGTCCTGAGATGTCACATCATGCAAAGTGAAATTGTTAAGCAGATGAAACCATTTCAAATAAATGTTTAATAGCAACTGACATTGTCCTCTGGTTGTAATATTCTGACAGTGAAGGTTAACACATTAATATGACACTGATGTGCTAGGAAGAAGGCTACTGTCTTGTGAATGAATGCTTAGGTGAAGAACATAGTGAGACTTGTTTTGATGGGCAGCAGAGGACATAGATCCACTAAAATAAAAAGAACTATATGGACATTCTCATTAGAAGAAAAGTCTGAGTTTGATGCAGAGATTTTTACTGTTCTCAGTAAACCCAAAGAAGGAAAGTAGAGACAGAGAAGAAGAAGGTTTAGTCTGATTGCCTGTCAGGCTCACTTGAGATCACCTTCTAAAGATACAAATCAGTTTGAAGTTTGTGCCTTCCTCTTCCATAAAATTTAGCTGTTACACTAGCTGTAGTCATAGGCCCCTGTGTTTATTTTTATTATATTTCATCATTATAAATCTAGTGCAATATTATAAGTTGAGGATCTTCTTTATTTTTATGACATACTATAATAAATAAGAAAATTATTTAACTACCATTAAATATTTTTATGTAAATGATTATTTTACTATTTTAAAAATAAATTAACTTTGTAGCATTTCTAGACTCATAAACCTTATAAAGGTTCAAAATTTTCAACATTAATCAAATGAGTAATGTAGCAATAAGTAGCTGTGGAAAAGTCTTCATTGTAAAAGATGACACTGAATTTAAGAAAAAAAATATAGGGATTAATCATATGGGGTCATCGTGCAAAGAGAATTCAAGTATTCCATGAGAAATTAAGTTGCCTATTAAATCTTTTCACTCCTGATATTTTCAATTTAGCATTTATTCATTCAACATATGTTGTTATACATCCTGTCTTTGTTTCATGCTTCAGACTTTTCTAAAAGCTCTCAAAGGTTCACAAGCTCTGAATGAGCAGCATCTGGCCTGGCATGCCCTGTACTTCTTGCTCAGTACCCCTGGAAATGAAAAAACAAAACAAAACAAAACAAAAAAGCAATGTAGCAGTACTTACACCAGACAAAACAGACTTTAAATCAAAGGCTATAACAAGAAAAAAAGAAGGACCCAGTAATTTCACTTCTGGGTATTTACCTGAGTAAAACCAAAATACAAATTCAAAAAGACTTGTGCATCCATATGTTCATTGCAGCATTCTTTACAATAGCAAAGATATGGAAGCAACGTAAGTGTCTATTAATAGATAAATGGATACAGAAGAAGTGGTACATATACAAAGTGGAATAGTCTTCAGCCATACAAAAGAATGAAATTTTGCCATCTGCAATAACATGGATGGATCTAGAGGGTATAATGCTAAACAAAATAAGTCAGACATAGAAAGACAAATACCATATAATTTCATTACACATGGAATCTAAGAAACAAAATAAACTATCAAACAAAATAGAAACAAACCCATAGAAACAGAACATTTTGATGGTTACTGGATGGGAGGGTTATTGGTGGGATAGGGGAATGGATGGAAGGAATTAAGAGGTACAAATTGATACAAAATAGTCATGGAGGTGTAAAGTATGGCATAATGAGTATAGTCAACAGTATTGTAATAACTATGTATGTTGTCAGATGGTTACTAGATTTATTGGGATGATCATGTCATTAGTTATATAAAGTGTAATCATTATGGTGTACACCTGAAAATAATAGAATATTGTATGTCACATGTAAAACAGAAAAATGTTTTGAAATAAAAAACAAAAACATTATAGTCTAGAAGGAAATATAGACTTTAAATAGAAATTTTAAAATATAATTGTTTAATTTTGATTTTGAGGATTGTAAAACAGAAAATAACCCAGGGGAAGCCAGAATGGCTCAGTGCTTACTTTGCAGCCCCATGGACCAGGGATCGAATCCCGGCCCCGGCCTATGTGGACACATATGCTGAACTGGGGAGTGCCCCCAGTTCAGTTCTCACCGGGGTGAAGACCCCGGCCCAGTTCCTGCCCTGTGCAACCCCACTCCCACCTGTGGAATGAAACTATGTGGAAAAACCAATGATGTGCAACTATGGAGACTGTTCTGGGCCCTCCCCCTTCTCTCTGTCTCTGTCTCTGTGTCTCTCTGTCAAAAACAATAAAAAATAATAAGAAGAAAAAGAAAATAACCCAGGCAAGAAATCTTGCTCAACCCATAAAGGGTATTTAAAGTGAACTGTAAAGTATATATAGGTTTTAATCAAAAATATTATGTGGAGGGAGAGGTATATGAAAATGAGGTCAGTCAGAATGTACTACATGTTTAAAACCTTAATCTAAGAAAATTAACAGTTGACATAGCAGACTATATAAAAGAAGAGTTAAGTAGTTGTTTCACAGAAAAATAAGGCAGAAGTGAATCTCAGAGGGTTTCATAATTCATGGTGAAGAGTTTGAATTTCATTTTAAGTTCAATGGAAAACCATTGAATGATATTAAAGAGGAGAGTGATATAATCAGAACAAAGTTCAATAAATTCTGTTAGTGATTTATTGGCAGTAAATTCCTCTCTCTGTTTCCATTTTCTCATCTGTAAAATGAGAACATATGGTCATTTTTAGTAGTTGCATTTTTAAAAAAGATTTATTTGATTGTTGAGAAAGCTGAGTGAGAGTGAGAGAGAGAGAGAGAGAGAGAGAGAGAGAGAGAGAGAGACAGAATGAGAGAATGAGAGAATGGGAGAGGGCCCAGAGTAGTCTCCAAAGTTGTACATCATTAGTCATGACATGGTTTCATTCCACACAATGTGGGGATACATGGGGCAGGAACTGAAGCAGGGACCTCCCATGTGGGATGGGATAACCTTCACCTCTGAGTCATCTGGCAGTTACCAGTTGTGCTGCAGTTCAGTATATGGGATTGCATGGGCTGGGGCCAGGAATGGAACCACAGACCTTGTGATTTCAAGGCAAGTGTTCAGTCATTGAGCTATCCCCAATCATTGCATTTTTAGAAGTTTATTATGCTATAGACTGGCCACACACAATAATTCAAGTTGTCATGGCACTGGGCATTTTATGAGTCATGGAAGAGATGTGACATTGAAATTTATTCAGGTCTGTACATTATTAGCAGTATGAGGTGGAAAAAGGAAAGAGCAGGAATATTTGCTTCCCATTCACTCTTTGTGGGAGCTTGTAAGTTCCTTACCTTGCAAAACTCTATATTTTTTTATTTGTTAAGTGAAAGGATAATATCTCAGTGGTAAATTTCTTCATACATGAAGTGGTCTCTGTTAATGACTTAGCTCTAATTCCCTTCTCTGAGACATGTGAAAATGTGATTTACTGTGAGCTGATTATTTCCCCCTTTAATTAATCCTTCTGTACATCACTGTTATTTGTCTTGGGGGTTTCTGATAATGTCTTGTAGAAGGATCATATAAGAAAATATGATTGAGCATTGCAAAAATTGAGACTGTAACTATTTGGGAATTGAAGATGTCTCATTAATTCAACAATGTTTATTCAATATACTCAATATGCTATACATTGCATAAAACACTGAAAATAATAAGATATATAATGGTTATAAGATATATAGGTATCCACAAAAGAATCAGTTTTACTTTTTAAAGTTATACTATATAAAATTAAAACTGGAAGGATGCTATCATTAATGCCATGCCCTAACTTTGAGCTGCAATAGTGATCTATCTGTAAGAATTTTTGTTCCCAAGCTAAGTTGCAATTATCTATTTCAGTCTGTAAGATATCTATACCTATCATTTTCCTCCCTTGGAAACCTCTAAGATTAGTGTGATATGATGGGTATGGTATTTTTCAACCAGTGAAAAGGACATTGGTTCCATGTATAGCTTTTTTATATACACATTATCTATCTTATATGAACCTACAGATTCCATATCAATAAAATAGGTATAATAGTGCCAAATTTGCAAGGATACCAGGATAATTGGTATTAGTAAGGCAGTTGACATAAATTAAACTCTCTATAAATGAGAAGTGTAATATTACAAGCAAAATACAAAAAATCATTTTAATTATATGTACAATGCATAAGTGCAGCTACCTGACTTAACTCAGTTATCACTATATTTTCAGTGCCTGATGTATAGTCAAGGTTCAATAAATATATATTAGGACAACAAATATTAAAATAATTGAATAATTAAAAGAATATGTAAAGAGTTGGATAATTGATTTAATGAGGAAATGAAAAATACATCATAATCAGAATATCAACATTTTGTTTTACTTCAGGCAAGTCTATAAAAATGATGATAGTGTCGAACAAGTTAAGTTAAAACTTTGAACAGATTTTAGAAACGGCAGTGCTAAAATGTATTGACAATTGATAATGGATATCTTTAGATTTAAAATATGGAAAAATCATTTTTTATGCTCTCAATGTAATTACAGGGACCTAAAGTGTATAAAACTTGAGAAATTGGAAAGGATTAACCCACCAACAAAAAGAATATTGAATCTTGATGACCTCTAGCTAGCACAAAATTTCTTGACAAAACACTGTAATTTAATCGATGCCTTACTGAAATGTAGGTGAAGCCGCCATTCAAAGGAAGAAAAATATAATGTGAACAGTTTTACACTACCTATATGATGTCATTCATTCTGTGCATATCAATTCCCTTCCAATGACTTTAGGACGCACAAAAAATCTTACACTACTTTTTCAGGTTTGAGTGTCATGATCAAATTCCATAAATGTTGAAATCAGAATTAATAGCATAGTTACCAAAAATAATGGGATTTGTTCCCCCTAATAACAACTTTGGCTCTGATAATAGCTGCCACAATATGATAATATCCTCTTCTACTTTTACCATGTTTTTGCATTATTTATTTATTTATTTGGCTTTAAGTTTCTCTGTTTTCCATATACAGTGTCCCCTCTCTCTTCTTGGCCTGTTCTTCCGTGGTTTGTGTTTGTAGTCTACTTTGTTTGGAAGCTTTATACTCTGATATGTATTATGTACCTAGGTCAGCACACCTCTTTGGAACAGTCCATCTTCACAGTAATGTTAGGGAACGTGCTATTTCCTGCCTGTAAATCCTGCTGGAACAGTTTAACCAAAAGTGCTTTGTGTTGTGAAAGCCCACGAAGGAGATTTGTAGGACCTCATTCACTGGCGAACTCTGGCAGGACTAATTGTGTGCACTGAGCCCTGAATACTGAGAAGACTGTCATTCAGGTGTCACAATGTCCGCTTTCACTCCTGGCCTTACCTCCAGGTAGCCGTGGGCCTGTCCAGCCGCCGACAGTCATTAGGCCTAGCTTAATGAATTTCTAGGCCTCAAGAGTTCTTCAAATGTGCCTTAGGGGACAATAGATAGGGTGCATTATATACCTGCAGGTGGAGTTAAAATATCCACATGCCTGCCTGAGCTGAACCAATCTGGTGTTTCTAACCTTATACAGTTGCAATTCACATAGAATTTTGTTTGAGCCAACAATTGATCGACTTTGATATTCTCAGACTTCAAATGAAACAGAAAATTCCAAGTTGCTTGATTGTTAGACCCCACAATGACCTTAGACATAATTAAAATACTGAATGGAAATTATGATCTATCCATTCAAAACTTTTATCTTGCTACCCATATTTGAGAGTGCTGTGCTAATATTCAGTTACTATGTGATAAGTCACCCATGGAACATAGAAGGAGGGGGAGCTTTACATTTGTTGATACTAATACTAGGTCAGAAACCCATATTTTATTTTATTTTGTCTGTTTCTGATACAAATGTGAATCTTTAAGCAAGGAATTGGATTTTTCCAATGTCTAGTAATGACTAGATAATAGTAGGGATAATTTTCACAATTGTAATATAGTAATTTTACTTCCCTAGATAATCTTAAATAAGCAATCTTTATGATAGTAACAGCAAATACAGATTTGTTATTAATGCAGTACTTAGAAAAATATTGAAATGCTTTTATTCACATTATTATTAAGCTTTTCAAGGAGTTACCAAGCCAAGATGAGCAAATTAAAAGATGTACGCCCCTCACATCATCCTCTAAACAATGTGCAGTGTCAACACTGTACTCCAAATGAAGAAAGAAAACGTGTAGAGCACAGACTTTATGCCAGGTAACATTCACAATTACTACTTACGTCCTCTCAACAGCTCTTCATCTGTGGCTGATGGGAGTAAGTGTTTAAAACCTGCTCTTGATGGAATAGTTCTGAGACACATTCTCTACTGTTTTCCAAAGGGATTGAGTCCTATTTGCTTATAGTGGTAACCTGTACCTATAAGCACCTTTAATCAATTCATTTCCTTCTTCTTTGTCATTTCCCCATTGCTTACTGATGTTTCCTGTGAGCATTTCCCCAATTAACTACTTATGTTTTAATACCTATCTCACACTCTTGCTTCTGAAGCACTCTAATTTAAGTTACCCAGTTCTAAATAATGCACCTGACTTTCCAATCTTGCTTCCACTAACTCTAAAGCTTGTGGTTTGTCAACTGTAGAAGACTGTTCTATATAGAGAAAATATCGTCTTTTATGGTGTTAACATATTTTTAGGAAAGGTAAAATTTTCCTGAAATTGTGGTTTTAATTTTAAATCCCCCCCCACCCCAAATTAACACTCTTTTACAAAGTGTTAAAATGAAAACACCCATGGGCTTATTAAAAACAGTTGAATGTGACAATGTTCACACATGGGTTCTGCATTGTTGCCTCTTGCAGTAAGAGGAAGAGAAGGTCTCTGTGACCATCTGGAGTATCATATTTGTTATCACACTACAGGCCTGACTGTCGTCTTTGGAGCCTGGTTGAGCAGGCCTTCTCCATGAGCTGGGCTTTGTGGAGAGACTGAACTACCCTGTGGGGTGACTAATAATGAAAAACCTAGAGAGTTTATCACCCGAAAATTGTGATGTGCAGGGAATCTTATCCTTAAAGAGTTAAATTTGAAGTAAACTGGGGCCATCACTCAGGAGGAGTTTGGTTTGAACCAAGAGCAGCTACAGGCCTAAAATTTAAGGGGTAAATTCAGTTAGAATAACTACAAACCATATTAGTAAATAGACATAATTTCTAAACCAAATGACTCACTGAACCATCTAAGTATTTTAAAATAATTACTTTTCCATGTTTAAAATTATGTGACTATGCTAAAAAATTTTATGAGTAGAAATGCATTATTCTAATTACAAAATAAAATAAAATGAAATAAATTTTACTTACAGTACTCATTTTAAAATAAAATAAGATAAAATAAAATACTAGTATCAGCCTTAAGATTTATTTGCTGGTCAATTTAAAACTTATACCAAAACTCATTATATTATTTTCTATGTCAAGGTTTTAATCCTTTGATTTTAAAATTAACATTAATTTTATGTGTGTTTATTGTTGTTATGTAACTTATTAGAAGGCCCTGAAAATTTTACACTGACATTTGACCCTATAATTGGACACATAGCTTATAAGCATATCTTGGTTAATGGAGGAAAAGCTAAAGAAAAAAATGTTCTTTTCGTCTTATTTCTTCTTACTGTTTCCTATATATGATTCATTGTGCTTCTGATAACTTAGAGTTCAAATATGATGTCAGTTAATATCACATGGCCTAATACTGTTGAAAACAGTTTGTAGTCTGCATGAAGTGTTAAAGGAATGTAAGCTACATTTAGGTTCCCATCTCAGGATTACTGCTTCTATTGCTGTTCCCTCAGTTTAGGTCCTTCCCAGGTTCCTTCTACTTTACTCTCCATTCTATAATCTTCTCTCTTTTCATCTTTAGCATCTAACCCAATATAGGCAAAAGTATAAAATAACATACATTTTGAGTCAATAAAATCCAACCACAATTAATTTCTAGCTCTTCTTTGTCTCTGCCATATGAAATTTGAGAAGTATCTTAACCAGTCCTATCTTCAATTTTCTTCCCTAAGAAATGGGAACAATCATACCTAATTAGCAAGGGTTTCTCAGGATTCATGGTAACATAAGCATTAAGTACCTAGCACAGTGCCTCATAAAGCAAATGCTCCTGAAAGAGTAAATATTCCTACTAAAGGAGTCTACTCTCCTTTTCAGGTCAAGTTGGCAAGTAAATGAGGGCAAACCTTTTTATTATCATAATTCTGATACTAATGGAAAGGTCTGACTGAGTTGTGTGTCTTGGAAAAAAGAGAATAGCAGGTTGTACTGTAGTTCCTAGATTTTAAAGATGTAGAGTCGGGGAGTAGCTTTATCAGTGTCATAATTGAAGAAGAAAGAAATAGGCATGCTACAAATGTGGGAACTATCAAAATAACACATTTTTGATCCCTCTATATCATTACAAAAATATCTAGATACTACCCATTTGATTAATACCAGTGGTGGACAGATCTGAGAAGTATTTCTCTTCTCTGATTTCAACTCTGTCTTCTATAGTGCTTATATGAAATCAGATAAATTACAGCAGCTGAAAAGATGAAATGGCTGTTAGTTTCTGTGAGAAAGACTGAAGATAAAAATTGTCCTGGACAAAAATACCAGTGATAACCACTAGCCAACTGGTAAGGGGGAGGAAGTGCTATTCATCTCTAATTCCAACTGTTAATTACCTAAATATATATATGCTCCTTACATATATTTTTGGCATATTGTGATTTAATCAAAACATGATCTGTCATACGTTTTATAAGAACCATATTCAATGTATAGGGTATTTTTAATAGTGTAACACTCCTGATGATTCAGTGCAATAAAATATAAAAGAGTAACAGCAGAAAAGACAATATTTAGTGTTGTTAATATACTAATATTCCCAATTGGGTACCAGATGAGAGAATTCTATATTTATTTCTAGTCTATTTTGAAATTTACATGATTCTGGGTGGTGGGCACATAATGTGATGCATGGGTGATGTGATGTGGACTTGTACATCTGGAAACTGTCTAATTGTTACCAATCAATGTCACCCCATTAAATTTAACAGTAAAAAAAAATTAAAATTTACATGATGAAATCTAAGCAGGTTGCCAAAGATTCTGTAGGGTTGTGCAGAGGAGTAATTACAGGTCTGCAGAAATAATATCTTGTTGTCCTCAGTTGGAAAATAAATTCAGTGCTGGATCTATAATAAAGAATGTGTGTATATATGTGAAGAACATTTGCACATATATTAAAATATCTGTTATAGTACCTAATCTACTGTTATTTGTAAGATGTAGGTTAAGATGGCTTTCTTCCTTGAGTCTCAGCTTTTCTTGTTTGTGAAATGAAATAACTAAAAAAAATAATAAAGTTGAAATAATGTTAACATTATTAATATTTCAAATGATTAAAATTAATCAAGTGCTTATTATGTTCCATAAACTTCTGAGATGAAATACAAATTAAACCTTACAGTGTTGATTTACTTATACTTAAATATAATATAATTAAATGTTAGTACATTAAGTATAAACTTCTTCTACATAAATCGCCCTGTATGTAAAGTGTTTCTCTTACTACCTTTCTCTGTGGAAGAGGACACCAAAGAGATGAAGAAACTTGAGTCTCATGTTCAAACATGAACATAGGAAATCAGACACTGAATCCTGCCGTCTTAACCATTACATCCTACAGCTGTCCTACAGTGAATATATTTGAAAGAAGGACTGGCAATTTTAACTATATTATTACTAGGACAATGATGAATGCTGTTACTGGGTAAAAGTCCAGTCTATCACAGAAATACGTAATTTGGTAAAACATATAAGACTATTGCATATGCTTAGGAAAGATTCACTAAAAGGAGGCTTTTAAGCTTGTTCTTGAAAAATACACAATTTTTTTCAAGTGAAAAGGGGTAGTGTCTTAGTTTAGGTTGCTATAACAGAGTATCAGTGACTGGGTATCTTATAAATAAAATAATCTTATTTATCACATTTCTGGAGGCCAGGATGTTTAGGATCAAGGTTCCAGCTGATTCTGTTTCTGATGAGGTTCCTGGTTCATACATAGCCTCCTTCTTGTTCTGTCCTAATACAGGGGAAGGAATGGCAGAATTCAATGGTGTCCTATAAGGGCACAAATCCCATTAGTGAGGCCACCACCCTCATGACCTAATCATTTCCCAAAGGCTCTCCCCCCTAATACCGTCACATTGAGGGTTAAAATGTGAACATGTGGGGGATGCTGGAATAGCTCAATGGGTTGAACACTTGCGTTGTAGCCATGAGGTCTGGGGACCACGTCCTGGCCCTGGCCGATGCAGGCTCACGTGCTGAACTGTGGCACAACTGGTAACCACCAAGATGGCAGTGAGTTTTCTCTGCTCCCACGCAGTAGGCCCCCAGTTCAGTTCCCACCCTGAGCAGCTCCACATCCATCTTAGCAGAATGTAACTATGTCACAACTAACGCTGGACAACTATGGAGACTGCTCTGGGTTCTCTCCTCTTCATACCTTCTCTCAAAACAATAAAATAAATTTAAAAAATTTTATTGACATATGAATTTGGAGTGGGGGAGATATAAACATTGCATCTGCAGTAGACATGCAAAGTTGTTGGGGGAAGAATGGAAATGGAAAAGAGAATTTTTTAATAGATAGAGCAGTGGCTGCTAAGGTATAGAGTCAGGACAAGACTGACACGAATAGAAGATTGAGAAGCTCATTCTGACAGATTCTAGAGCATAATGTTGGGGTGTGCAGAAGAGGAGGAGGCATGAATATTTGATACCAGATGCTAATGTGTAGCAATCAGAACAGGGGTATTACCGTTTTATAATCTAATGGCCAACCAAATTTTTAAGTGGCAAGTGGGATCAGAGAAATAAGTAAATGATAGGACTAACTTAAATTTTTTCTTGGAATCTTGTGTTTTTCATAATGTTGAAAGTCAGACTATATAGAAAAGAGTTTCTCTGGGCAAGGGGAGCCAACCAGAGGCGTAACTTCCACTTCCATTTGGCTCCACTATCAAATAATACAATATTTTGTGTCACTGGGAATCTCTATTGTTTTTAAGATCTCCTACTTATAGCATTTCTTCTAAATTTCCCCAGCTTTTTAAAGCCAGAAACATATTGCAGGATACTGAGTTCCATGCTTATTATAAAACTGTCAAAATGATCTTGCTTTGACCTAATATGTGGGCAGCTACAGAAATACACATTATCAGCTAGTACAAAAAGATGTTCTAGTAGCAAGAGCTGTGTAAGGATAGGGGTTGATCATTCTAGAAGTGGTGAACTTAATGAGAAACACCAGACTTCACAGGAAAGTACAGATGGGCGACGAGGAGCAATTAAATTTCAAACTTTAGTGTATTTAAGGATCATCTTGGAGACCTTGTTAAAAATCCAGACTCTAGATAATATTTAATCTTAGAGATTGAATAAGTCTAGGTGGATTATTTTAATGGGGCTCTCAGTTGTTTCTAATAGAGATAAGATGTTCACCTATTATTTAGATACAACAACCTTGGTACTACCTTTAGTCTTTTAATACTAAATCTTAGTCACTTGCTGGAAAGAGCCTTTTGGACCCTGAGCAACATATTTGGAACTTCATGGCAGTGTGTGGGGACATCGTGTGGCATGGCAATAGTAGTGGTATGGATGGTATCTGGATAAAACTACATTGTTTTCTCCTTTCCTTGGAACTCTTCTAAGCTTCAGTCTAAAAAGTGTGACCTAGGTTCAGATTATGAAATTTTAAAGGGGCCCTTTCTCTCAAAAACAGGAATTTTAAAAAAGAATCATTTATGTTAACATGACTCTGGCAGCATAAAAAATTGATTAGACCTTCAAGAAGTTGATCCTTGCTTTACACTCAGAATGTAGGAAAGATGACAGAGAGCTCAGGTGTGCTGTCGAGACCGAAAAAAAAAAAAAAAAAAAAAAGCCCAGGTCTTGTGCTGGGCTTCATTCCATCATCAGGAGCTTCGAGGAATCGTTAATATTCACAGTACTGTTCCTTCCAAATCAGCAGAAAAGCCTCTGAGCAAAGATTATAGGCACTCTGACATGGGTGTGGACATGACATTTTGGGATAATAACAGGAACATGGTGAACATTGTTATTGAACTTAGTAAGAGCCGATTCAAAGTGAGTGAAATTTATTGACCTTGACATCACTAAATGTTAGTCACCTACCTTGGTTTCTCATCACTTTCTTCTTGCTCTTGAGTTTGCTTTGCCAGTGGAGTGCATCCTTTTAGTCTTCAAACCCAAGCTCATTCGCATTTTCAGATAGAAGTCCTTTGCTCCACCTAGTCAGAGTTAAGGCAGTAGAAATGGCCTGTTACCTTCTAGCTAGCAGGACTGTGTTTGGAGTTCAGCCGGATCATGGTTATGGATAAGCAACGCAACCTTGAGAACTACTTAAATTCTCTAGGGTTCATATTATTTTTCTGTGAAATGCAATAACAAGTGTTTTCTACTGTAAACTTAGCTAAATATTATTCAATATTTGGGAATCTGTTTATTTTTCTCAAAGAGCTTGTATAAATACAAACAGTTCAGCAAACAAACCATACTTTGTTTTTTTCCAAAGGCTCGCATGATGGCTGATTTTTATTTTTCAGTCAATTTGACAAATAAATATTGAAACCTTACTATACGTCAGGTGCACTTCTAGGTACTAAGGATTCACATTTAAAGAGACACCCAGGTCCTTACTCTCTTGAAGTTTATATTTCAGTGGTTGAAAAATATAACAAGTGAGAGCACGCACGTGTTAGATGTTAGAGGCACCTGTTAGTGTTATCTGTTGATTAGTTGGTTTCTAGTTTTTCATTTTAGAAGAGGGCTCAAGGCTACCATCCCAGCTGCATGCTTCTACCCTCTCAGCCATGCCTTCACACTGTGCTACCTGATAGCTTCAAGAGCTCTCCTTAGCCCGTCGTGGGCAATAGACCACTGTTTCACTCTGGTAATAGCTGCTGATGGAGAAAGGAGGCACCACACTGAATCATAAGTGGAGGAAAAAAATGATGTTCTTTCTTTAACACATGGTTGCTCTGTAGTTCCTAAAAAAATGTATGTATATATAGTGGTCCCCAGCCTTTTGGCACCAGAGACCAGTTTCTTGGAAGACAGTTATTACACGGACCTGAAGTGGGGGGAGGGATGGTTTCAAGATGATTCAAGCATATTACATTTATTAAATACTTTATTTTTATTATTATTATTATATTGTAATATATTATGAAATAATTATGCAATCACCGCCTCAGCTCTGCCTCAGACCATCAAGCCTTAGATTCCCATAAGGAGCACACAACCTAGTTGCCTTGCATCTGCAGTTTACAGTAGGGTTCATGCTCTTGTGAGAATCTAATGCCTCTGCTGAGCTGACAGGAGGTAGAGCTCCGATGGTGATGGGAGTGACGGGAGTGGCTGTAAGTACAGATGAAGCTTCCGCCCAGTTCCTAACAGACTACAGATCAGTCCTGGTCAGGGACCCCTGTATATATGTATAAAAACAAAATATGTCTCAAAATTCTATTTTATTATTGAAAAATCACCACATTATTTAATCAAGAATTATTGTTGAGAACAAATTTTAAGACTGAAGAACAGAGAAGTTATAATAAACTCTTTTCAAAACAGGCAGCCTTTCTTCTGGCCACACTTAGCGCAATGTAACAACATTCTCATGCCTCTTATCTTGCCCTTCACATCCAGTTTTTCCATTCACTGCTCCCTGTTGCGAAAGATCGTATAAAGTAAGTCAGTTAGCTCCTATGACTCAGTTATTGAGGTTGCATTTGTACATTAAGGAGCCCTGGCAGAAAACAGAAAAAGGAAACTTAGATGAGTGTATTTAGTAACCCCCCTCCCCAGCTTCCTTTTGTAGGGCCCTCTTGGGCTTCCTGTGTCCTCCACTAAAGGTCATTGTTTTTCTCAAGGAGGCCTTTTAAACACAACTCTATATTTCAGGAAGTGCTTACTGCCCTTGTCTCTTGAGGTCCAGGGATAGTAACAGCTTTTCTATTACCAGCCCAGGATTTTTCCAACATTCATTGCAGTTACCCTACACTCGTACTTCAATGTAGAGTCCCTTTTTAGATAAGCTTTCCTGAAATTATCCTAATTTTGCATACCATCTGTTTCCTGTTAAGTTGCTGACTGTTCCAACTCTCACCAGTAAAAGCTTCCATTCAAACCCATGAGTGAGTCAGAGTGGGGGTAGCACAAAGCATATCAGAAGTTTGGGATTCAAATCATGGTCACAGTTTTGGTATATACAAGCCTGAGGCAAGTTTCTTGGGCTGTATGAGTTTTAAGTCTCTCACATGCCAAAGAGAAATAATTAGAATGAAAGTAGAAGCCAATTATTGTATTTAACAAAACAATCTGCATGGGACCTGAAAAATAGTATTGTCCTTAATCTATCTTTTAAAATATTTTAAAATCAACTTACTGAGATATAATAAGACAAAATAATTGCTCTGTTGTTGTTTTTTAAGTACCAGACATTTTAATATCCATAGTGTAAATAAATAATATTCTAAACACCATGTATCATTTTTGGAAAAGAGTTATAAAATCACTAGGTAAATCTAGAAATATATCCATATACATTTCTCTGTGCATAGAATATATAGATAATGTTATATGGTACCTTTAAAATAGGTTATAAGTCTCAATGAACTGGTAACAGTGGATTTTTAAAAAATTTGTTACCTATTACCCTATTTTAATATATCCCTCATGCTATACTTTAAATTGCCATGACTATTTTGTAACTACCAATTTGCACTTCTTAACCTCTTCGCCTTTTTCACCCATTTCCCAATCTCCTTCCCATCTGGCAGCCATCAAAATGTTCTCTGTATCTATGAGTTTGTTTCTGTTTTGTTTGTTTGTTTATTTTGTTCTTTAGGTTCCACATACAAGTTAAAACATATGGTATTTGTCTTTCTCTGACTTCACTCAGCACGCTACCTTCTTGGTCCATCCCTGTTGTTGCAGATGGCAAGATTTCATTCTTCTTATGTCTGAGAAGTATTGTATTATATGCAATATGTACCATTCTTCTTTATCCATTCACCCACTGATGGACACTCAGGTTGCTTCCACATCTTAGCTATTGTAAATAATGCTGCAGTGAACATATAGATGTCCATGTCTCTTCAAAGTAATGTTTTGGGTTCCTTCGAATAAATACCCAGAAGTGAAATTACTGGGTCCTTCTTTGTCTCTTGTTATAGCCCTTGTTTTAATGTCTATTTTGTCTGATGTAAGTATTATTACCCCGGGTTTTTGTTTTGTTTGTTTGTTCTTTTTTTTTTGAGCAAGGAATATTATTTATTTATTTTTTATTTATTATTGATTTTTATTTATTTGTGTTTATTTTTTAAATTGTTAAATTTATTGGGGTGACATAGAATTTTTTTTTAATAAAATATTTTTTCATCTCTTTACTTTCAGTCTGTGTGTCTTTCAGTCTAAAGTGAGTCTCCGATAAGCAGCCTATGTCAGGGTCTTGTTTCCTTATCCGTACAGCCTCTTAATGTCTTTTGATTATAGCATTTAATCATTTCACAATTAAGTAATTGTTGATACATATGTAGTTGTTTCTTTTTTACTGTTCATATTTTTATCTTGTTTTTTTCTTCTTATGGCTATCCCTTTAACACTTCTTATAATGCTGGTTTGGTGGTTATGAACTCTTAGTTTTTTCTTGTCTGAGAAGCTCTTTATCTGTCCTTCCATTCTAAATGATAGCTTTGCTGGGAAGTTATCTTGGTTGTAGGTCCTTACATTTTATCACTTTGAATATTTCATGCCAGTCCCTTCTGGTCTGCAAAGTACTTCTTGAGAAATCAATTGACAATCTCTGGGAGCTCCCTTGTAGGTAACTAATTGTGTTTATCATGCTGCTTTTAAAATTCTCTCTTTGTCTTTAACCTTCAGTATTTTAATTATGATGTCTAGATGTGAGCCTCTTTTGGTTCATCCTTTTTGGGGACTCTGTCTTTCCTCGACTTGTATGTCTATTTTCTTTGCCAGCTTAGTAAAGTTTTCCATCATTATTTTTTCAAATACATTTTCAGTTTCTTGCTCTCTCTCTTTTCCTCTAGGTACCCTTATAGTGTGAATGTTGATATGCTTGATATTTTCCTAGAGGCCCCCCAAAATATCCTCATTTGTTCAGAATATTTTTTTCTCTTGCTATTTCAATAGGGTGCTTTCTGCTACCTTATATTTAAAATCATTGATTTGATTCTCTGCTTACCTAATTTACTGTTGATTACTTTAATGTAGTCTTCATATCAATTATTATATTCTTCACTTCTGACTGATCCTTTTTCGTTTTCTATCTAAATATTTATATCCTCTATCTTTTTATTGAAGTTGTCCCTGAGATCATTAAGCATTCTTTTATTTATTTATTTATTTATTTATTTATTTATTTATTATTTTATTGTTAAATTTAATGGGTGATATTTGTTGGTAACAATTAGGTAGTTTCCAGAAGTACAAGTTCACATCACATCACCTATGCATCGCATTATGTGCCCACCTCCTAGAATCAGGTCCCCCTCCAACCCCATATATCTGGTGCCCACTCCCACCTCCCCACACAACTCTCCCTCCCCCCTTCTCCCCCTTCTCCAGGTAACCACCAAACTATTGAGTGTGTCCATAATGCTGGTGCCCTCTCCCACCTCCCCTCCCTCTCTCCCTCCCCCCTCCTCCCCTTCCCTCAGGCAATCACCAAGTTATTGGGTGTGTCCATCGGTCTCTGTGTCTTTGTAACTTTCAGTTTTATATTCCACCTATAAGTGAGGTCATATTTTTCCGGATTCTTTCAGTCTGACTTATTTCGCTTAATAAGATGGTCTCTAGGTCCATCCATG
>PVKE010021878.1:0-26095 GCA_004027555.1 Craseonycteris thonglongyai
GATTTTTACATTTTTCTATATGGGTTTTTTCATGCACTCTGAAAATGATGCATTCTTTCTTTTTTTTCCCAGAAATCCAACCATTTCTATGTTGCTACTCTAGGCAGTTAGGACAGTCAGATTTTTAAAATTAATATAAAATAAATTCATGCTTGATTCTCTGGGAGATATGACTTTTTCCAGGGTCAGGTTTAGTTGAAGTGTGAGCTTGCCTTACAGGCCCCGAGAAAGATGGAGAAGCATTGTAGGCTGGTTTTGTACTCCGAGCGTATGTTTACATGCTTACAATAGGTCAAATCTGACATGGCGTTGAAAGAAAGTTCCTTTTGCAGCTAATTAATGAAATGCCGCACCAAGCATGCCATCACCTAATAAAAACATCAGCTTGTGAGAAATGTTTACTGCCCTTTTCAAAAACTTCCCCTTGGATTCGGGCATGTGGAATATTACGTTTCATGTACGACCCTGGCTGCCCATGTAGCTTTCAAATACTTGCTGTGTCCCAGCTACAGGAAAGATTCTGTAAGGAAACTATTAGCCCTTGGCTAGGCTCTCGGGCTCATGATTCAGAATGACCAGCGTTCATTAAACTTTATTACTAGCTGCATGAAGTTTCTTTGGATTAGGAGACGGCGTGACCCTCTGTCCAGATTTTGGAATGGTGCTGAAGCTTTTCATTAACCTGGAAGCCTTCTATTTACATGGTTCACAGCCTGGTCTCAGCTCACTTGGAGGTAACAAAGGGTGTCGGGACAGGAGGGCAGTGGGGGTCCGGCTTCTCGAAGGCTTCCATCTGACTCTGATCAGGTCAGCGTTTTAACTCCTGCCTCATTAGGTAAAATAAAATGGAAATGATTGAGTAGTTGGGGCTCATATTTCAGAATTGACTTGATCTCTTCCTCACGCCTTCTCCAGGTAACATAGTTTTATGTGGTCTGGTTTGCTGGCTTTTCCCCTTGTGTGCTGCTGACACCCGTCTGCAACCCAGCTTCTAGAAAAGACACAAGGCAGGGAAACTGAGTGATACTGTGCCCACATCTTACCTAAGTCAGAAGCAATTCTCCTTGATGCAAAGCCTGTCACAAATAAGAAAACACTCTTTGTTCTCTAATGGAAGGGGAGTTGTTAGTTAGGAAGGGCATGCTCTTAAGGTGTGACAAGAAAATGAATGCTGAATACATTGTTACTAGGCTGATTAATGCTGGATTTGTGGGCTCATAAGTTAGATGCTGTTGAAATAGCTGACTTCTGGGGAATCTGGGGTGGCTCAGCGGGTTAAGCGCTCGCTTTGCAGCCCCGGAGCCTGAGGATCGAATCCCGGGCCCAGCCCATGGGGACCCATACACTGAACTGGGGTGTGTCCCCAGTTCAGTTCTTGCCGGTGCCTATGCGGGAGGCTCCCAGCCCAGTTCCTGCCCTGTGCAGCCCCGTGCCCACCTGTGGAGAGAAACTATATGGAAAATTAGTGCTGTCAACTATGGAGACTGCTCTGGGCCCCCCCTTCTCTCTGTCTCTCTGTCTCTGTCTCTCTCTTTCTCTCTGTCAATAAATAAATAAATAAATAAATAAATGAAAATCTTGAAAAAAAAAGTTATGAAATAGCTGACTTCTTTAGTCCTATAGAGCAGGGGTCTCCAAACTATGGCCCGCAGGCCGGATGCAGCCTGCAAGGCCCTCTCATCCGTCCTGTGGAGACCTTTTTATCTGAATAAAACAATATTAAATAAATAATTAAAAACAACATCTATGTTTTGATTCTTTTTTATTTGGACCTCAAGTGTGTAGTCGGCCCCCAAACTGCTGTTTGATAGTTAATGCGGCTGAAAAGTTTGGAGACCCCTGCTAGAGCATTAAAGTCTTTAGCTTTGCCTGCTACATACACAGCATTGCCTGTGTAGTATTTTTATCAAAAATGTATATGTTGAACTGAAAAATTGTGAGTAATCAATCAATCAAATTTAAATTGTCGAACGTTCTACAAATACCTGATCTGTAGTCTTCAAAAAAGTCGATGTCTTGAAAAAACAAATAAAAGGTCAGGGAGCTCTCTTAGACTAAGGGATCCTTAAGGGACGTGACAATGAATATAATCTGTGGTAGTGGAACAGCAAACAAACGAACTACAAAGGATGTTACTGGGGCAAGGGGGGTAATTTGAATGTGGACTGAATATTAGATAATATTATTGTCCCAATACTGAATTTCATAAATGAAATGATGGCATTTGGTTATGTTAGAGATGGTCCTTATTCTTAGGAATATGCTGAAAAATTTGGAAGTGAAGTGCCATGATTCCTTCAACTTAAGTATTCCTATTTCATTTACCAATGAGGTTTGTAATACTTACCTCCTAGGACTACTTTAATAAATAAATTAAAATTACATAAGCAAAGTGAATAGCGCACTGATTAGCTCAATGAGCCGTCTCTGCTGCTACAGCCAGTGGTGTTAACAGAAGAGTTCTAGGAGCTTCGCCTTCTTTAGGTCAGCCGTGGAGTTTTGATCATGCCACCTCCTATCTGATTAGGAGTCTTAGATTAAATTGACAGCTTTGTGAATACCATTATTTAACATATATTTTTTTGAAAGATCTGTTTTATTGTTTGAGAGAAGGAGAAAGAGAGAGAGAGAGAGGGAGAGAAAGAGAGAAGGGAGGAGGGCCCACAGCCCTCTCCATAGTTGCACATCATTAGTTGTGACATGGTTTCATTCCTCACTGGTGGATGTGGGGCCACACAGGGAGAGAACCAAACTGGGGGTTTCCCATATGGGAGATGAGAACCTTTGCCACCAAGCCATCCCAGCGATTACCAGTTGTGATGCAGTTCAGCATATGGGTTTGCATGGACTGGGACTGGGATCGAACTCTGGATTTGTGATTGTGAGGGAAGTGCTCAACCACTGAGCTATCCCAGCATCCCTGACATATGAATTTTTTTTTTTGACACAGAGAGAGGCAAAGAGAGACAGAGAGAAGGGGGAGGGCCCAGAGCAGTCTCCATAGTGGCACGTCATTCGTTTTTTTACTTAGTTTCACTCCACGAGTGGGTGTGGGACTGCGCAGGGCAGGAACTGGGCCAGGGGCCTCCTGCATGGGTCCCAGCAAGAACTGAACTAGGGGCACACCCCAGTTCAGCATATGGGTCCACGTGGGTCAGGGCTGGGATTTGATCCTCAGACGCCTGGGCTGCAAAGTGAGCACTTAACCTGCTGAGCCATCCTGCTTCCCCAAATTTCTTAACCAAGGATCTATGTATAGTATTATCCTGGCTTCAGCCCACCTGGTGCCAAACATGTCCTCTAGCAATTTTTTTTTCTAATTCAAGGGTCAGCTCTATGAAAATAACAGATCCCGGGGCATCTGTCCCCTAGCCCTACATCTTCCTGCCTCTCCCAACTCAGGTTTCTATTCTGTAGCACTGGGGCAGGAGTGCCATGATGGTATCATTCTTGATGTTTTAAACCTTTCCTACTTATTCTTGTCCTGCTTATACCAAGGATGCTGATTTCCTCATCACTTTATGCCACTTACACCCAAACCTCTTTTTCCTCTATTAGCACCAGTGTAAGTTAGGAATTAGGTTTAACTGTAAGTAATAGGGAGCATTCCTTCCCAAATAAATCAGGAGTGTAATCCTACAGTTTCATTAGTGACCCAGGCTCCTTCTGTCTCATGACTTCTCTGTCTGTTGTCTGTGGCTTCCATCCCATTCTTTTGCAAAGTCACTTCATAGTCCAAAATGGCTGCCAAAGCTCCCAGACAAAAAAGAATATGCTTCCCTGCTGAGTCAGCCACCTTCAAAATAGTCTTTTGGGAGTCTCACCTAGTCATTTCTGCCAGCCCCTCACCAAGTTGCATGGAAGGCGGAGAAATATAGTCTTTCCTTTGGGCATGTTGTTGCCCCAAGCAAAACCCGGGACTTTATTAGGAAGCAGAGGAGAGAGAACACTGGCAATCTGCTATTCCAGCATGTTAGTATATAACTGACTCCGATGTTTGCGTATAGACTCTAGGCTGAGGAGAGAATGTGTAAAAAAATAATAATAAAGGATATGTCTCCCCTAGGAATTTATCATTTATTTAGGAAGGCAAAATATGGGGAAAAGTTACAAGAAATTTGGAGCTAATCTAAATGAAATTCAGAGAAAAGAGAGAGCCAGAGTCTTCAGGCAGGGTTTCTGGCTGTGAATAATATTTAGATAAGAGATATGGTCAGAGAATTTTCCAAGGGGGAAAAACAGCACAAGGAAAGCACAGAGGAAATTAGTAGTCTGGAGTCAGTACCTTGGCCTTACTTACCCAGACAGAGGGATGGTTTGGAGAAGATCAGAAACTAAAATGACAAGTGGAATGGGGATAGATTATGGAGCTATTGACCCCAAAACACATATATTTAATCCTGATGAACTAGGCAATAGAGAGTCACTGTAGAATCTTGCGCAGGGTATTAATAAGGTGAAAGTGGTATTATAGGAAGACTGTTAGCTACAAGTAGGAGTAAGTCAACACGCTGGAGTTAGTGAATGATCACAGCGGTGAGTTAATGTAGACCCTATATTAAGAAATCAGCGGAAATGGGGAGGAAAAAATCAAATCTGAAAGATATTCAAAAGACAATGTAAGGATGAACAATAGTCGGGGAATGCAAGGGTAGGAACAGAATGAAAGATGGGTCTGAGATTTCCAGCCTTGGATATTAGTGGAGCCTTTGGGCTAAGGGTATAATTAGGAATTCTGGAGGATGCTGTACACTTGAGGAGGAACTGTGAAGAGTGGGTAGAAGAGATATAACAAAAGTCATTAATATTTGTTATAGAAGCAAAAGCCCCAAAGTTATTACTCCTGAGTTAATTGAGTCCTGAATGATGCTTTTGCATATTTAACTATATGTATTTTTTAATGAGAAGGTACCCAGTAGTTTTATTTTAAGAAAGGTAATGTCTTCATGAGAGCGACCACTGGTTTTTTTAAATCCTTATGTACTACATAGAATAGACAAACTAAGGACACGTTGTTACCTTATACTTCAAAAAATGTAAGGCTTACTAAAGGGTGTCCCAAAATTCACGCAAGATTTGAATTTTGTGTCATTTGTGCGGTAAAGTGTTGCCAAAGAAAAAAAAGACAGCGTGACAGCTGACAGTTCAGAGTTATTAAAAATGGAGCGCTACATGAAATAACAATGCATTTTCATTGTTGAGCAATGAAAATTTACCATTTCTAATTATAAACCTGTGTTTTCTATCAAAATTACTTCTGTGTGTATTTTGGGACACCCTTTATGTTAAATCTTCGTAAGAAGAGAAAAGGGAATTTTGTTTACTCAAAGTTTCTAAGAGGAAGAGAATAAGCAAGTAATTAGTGCTGCCTTTTATATCAAGCATATTGCCACACATAATTTTACTTTATCCCCCAATGTATTATTTTTAGGTTCAGAGCAGGTAGGTGCTGTCTTTGGTTACACAGCTACCTGGTAGAATGAGTATTCAAACCCAAAATACTAACGTCAAAGCTGTCACTGTTTTCCATGCTGTTCCACTTGTCTTTGTAGTTCTTTCTGGTTCATCAGATATCAGAGCAATTGGAAAATTATTCACCTACAATTTTTGGAACCCACAGCTTACTGAAATTTAGAAAGACTTTGTGAATCTTATGTGTGATGTCATTCTATTTTACCATAGTAAGTGAGAAAACGTTTGGATGGACATTTGGTTGTTCAGAGCTTGATCTAAGGAAACCAAAGTTATCAAGCCACTTAAGAGACAATACATTGCAATAAATTTTATATGAATAAAGTCTGTCCAAAACACACTGATTCTTCTGTTCTCATTAATGAGGCTAGTAAGACATTTGCTCAGGTTATCCATTTGAAGAGCTTTTGTTTTTTTTTAAATGATGTTGAGAACACTGAAATATTTGGTAGATAAAAGGTAATTTCAAGTAGAGATAACATAACAGTTATTTTGCTTGAGAATTTCAGAAGATAAAGACAAACAAATATTTTATGATTGTAATAGACTCCTTACATCATTCATTCAAAAAGTGTCTTATCTCTAATTACAAGTATTAATTCTCATGGGTTTTTCCCAGTGACTTCCTGAATAATAAAATTTTTCTTTTGAAACTCTTGTGTTTATTCTTGACCACGAATTCAGCTCAACTCTGACAAGTGACAGTGAAACCTGTCGAAGTTCTCGTGGCTTAGCTCTGTGAGCCTTAGTTGCCCTCCAGAAGGGCACCTGGGTGGTGCTACTGCCCGGGCAGTTAGGGCTTAAGTCGTTTCTTTCCCCTCAAGTCACAGTCCATTTCTCATCAACTTTGGACTGTCTCCCGGAAGTGAACTAGATCTTCTGAATTTCCAGAGTATATTTCTTTTGCATTGGAGCTTTCTGTCCCATTGTGTTTGTCAATGTTTGGCTAGATTCAAGGGAAGACAGGGGAATTAGTTTCTGATGTGTCAGATTAACTCGTCAGAGCTAAAGAGTGTTATTAAGTGTTGTGTACAGTGTGACCTTTTACTAAATTGAGCTGTAAGAAAGTTAATTTAGTTCCCTTTGGCCCATTCCATTTAAGCTATAGAGATGATTTGCCAGCCCAAACTACAGTCATTATTTAAACAAAGTAGTTCTTTATGTTTCCAATTCTGTTTCCTGGGGAAAATATCTACCTCATAGTAGATACTCAATGAATATTTATTATATCCCTCCCAGTACATAAAAATGCATGTGCTCTATATTCATAAATTTGGTTTAGAGATTAGTTAATGTGCTAAGATCCTGGGGATTTATGTCACAATTTGTCAATATGATTTGAATGACAGTCTCTCACGATTGACTATAAATGTACTTTAATTAAGGTTTAATAACCTTCGTATGGAAAATGGAGAATTACTGTAAGTGATCTTGAATAAACTTCAGTGACTCCTTTAAAGGAAACATCAAATAAAAATATCGTAAATATATTTTATATAGTAATTATGTGAATTAAAGAACTTCATCTGAAAGCTTTTTGGCAGATTATAGACTGCACACTTCATGGCAAGTGAGATGTTGAAAAAGGTACTAACCTTGTAACAACTTGAAATTCCCATTAAAAGACAACTAGATGTACTGATATAATGTATTTAACCACCTAAAATGCTTATTTAAAGGGAAAGGTGTGTTTCTTCTGGCAATTACTGACTGCTCACAAAGGAACAAGACTTGCCACTCAACAGTAGAGATAAGCATCACTGGTTCATGCCACCATGAACAGAAATGCTGACTAATGTGCCAAATAATATCTCCCTGATACTGTAGCTTAGAATATCAGTCAAAGTCATGTAAATTGCTTCTGCCTATGATCTTTTCCCACCTTCCAGCCTCCTTGAAATTGACTTCGCTCATCTCTGAAATGTATTTTCTGCAGCCCAGGCCGTCTTTTTAGGTGTCAGGCTTATATCACATCCTGTTCTTTACACCCCAGACACTTTGCCTCAAGGTCATGCTCTGGAAAGTCTATATTACAGTCCTGATTGATTTAAAGCTACACTATCTCAGTAGAAGCTAGGTGGCCACCCAAAGGTGGTGTGGGTGCTGTGTGTCCCAGTGTGGTTCCCCCCAAACCTCAAAGACTTCAACAGGGCTGCACGACTATTAACATCAGTGCCTGTGTTTGAGAAGGTAGTTAGGCTGACCTATAACTCCTCTAAAATTTGTGCTTATTTCACTCTTCAGGAAGGAGGTAGGAAATCTTTACAGATATCTGGGATTCTCTGTTTCCACATCAGCAAGTTTACATTCTCACTCAGAGGAGAAAACAGTGCAAGACTTGGCAGCTGTGAGCACTTTGCCCACCTCTGGCATCTCCATTTCCTCCCATCGCACTTCCTGACTGTGACTTAAATTCCCTCTGTAACTGAGCTTTGTGTTTCTTGTACTAGTTTGGTTTGAGGACCATGATTATGAGATCCCGTACCTACATTAGCCCTCCCTCTGTGGCAAAGACCTGTGTCTCTAATCTCTTCCATTGACTTAGACGGTGACATGGTCCCCAGTGCTCATTGCTAATGTAGACCTGGAGCCCAGCTGCAGGCCCTGCTGCCCTGGGAGTGACAGGTGGGGATAGTGCTGGACACTGAGTCACAGGACTAATGAGCTCATCCACCAGAAACATGATAGGACAGGGCAGCAATGAGTCAAAGTTTGAGATCACGGTAGTGGAAAGTTTTCCAGTGTGACGCGGTGAAGCTTTAGCTCCATGGGTGAATCACGGAAATGTAGGTGGAGACAGGTCCCTGGAGCTGAGAAAACCAAGGGACTGCAAAGCCAGGCTGCCCGCTGCTACCTCCTGGTCCCTGACCCCAGGCTCACTCAGCCCTGTGTCTCCATAAACTTGCTCTGCCTTTTGCCACTCACGGTTCACTAAGCCCTGCCCACCTCCTCCTCAGACAGCTCTGCTGCCTCTTTCTGCAGTTTTTCACCCGACTCTTTCTGAGTCCACGGAACACACCAGATGAGGCCACTGCTCCTCTCTACAGTCCACACAAAGGTCTGGCACATTCCTCACGTGCCTTTGACATTCTCACCCAACATCTTTCTCTTTCATTGCTTGGTCATTTACCAGCTGCCTGAACGGAGACTCACAACCCCCCAGCGCTCCACGATCTGTTCCCTGGCAGTGCCACCAGACTTTCAAGCACGAGTGTCCTCACAGTTCCTGCACCAGCTCTGGCATTCTTCTCCTTGCAGGCTAGGGGCCGGACACTCACGCCCCACTGTTAAATCTGAAACCCTCCCTCTTCTAGCTCATCCTCTGTGCCCCTCGCTTGTGTATGGACCTCCTCTTCATCCCATTCAGGACTGTTGCCCTTCAACTCCTCATAGTCCTCCACTCCCTTCTGACCTCCCAGCTCTCCATCTGGACAGTAGTCAGCCATTCAGCCCCATGTAATCCCAGCTTCATGCAACTGGGGAGTACTTCTAATTAATTTCTTTCTTTCCTTTTTTTTTTTTTTTTAAAGATTTATTTCATTGTTATTGACAGGGAGACAGAGAGAAGGGGGAGAAGCCAGAGCAGTGTCCACAGTTGCACGTCATCAGTTTTCAACAGTTCCATTCCACACAGGTGGGCGCGGGGCAGCACAGGGCAGGAACCAGGCCAGGGGCCTCCCACATGAGAAGCTCGCCCTAGCGGGAACTGAACAAGGGGCCTCCCACATGGGAAGCAGACCTCAGCTCAGCATATGGGTCTGCACAGGCTGTCGCCGGGACTCCATCCTTGGACCCCAGGGCTGCAAGATGAGTGCTCAACCCACTGAGCCATCCCAGCTTCCCCTAATTAATTTCTTTTTCAGTCCTGACTTCTGCATAACAAACTCTCTAGGGTTTCTTCCAGTCCACAAACTGCCAGTCTCACACCTTCCCATCACTCTCTATGGATGAACTTGCCTTATTTTTACTGAGGAAACTGGGAACAATCTGACATGATTTCCTTCAAAATTCTTCTACTCTGACTTAAACCTGTGTTGCTTTTCAATTATAGTTGACATACAATATTATATTAGTTTCAGGTGTAGAATAATCTTTATTTTTATTTTTAAAGAGGAAATATCTGGTCTCTTTTCTAAGATTAGTTCACTCTGATTCTGCTCCTCTAGGACTTACTCTATCCCTTCTTTCTTTCACTTCTTTTTTTTTTTTTTTTTTTTAACAGAGAGAAAGAGAGAGATACAGAGACAGAGAGAGAAATGAACTGGGGGCACTCCCCAGTTCAGCACATGGTTCCGCACGGGCTGGGGCCAGGATTCGATCCTGGATCCCCGGCGCTGCAAAGTGAGCGCTTAACCCACTGAGCCATCCCGGCTTCCCCTCACTTCTTGAGTTTTCCCCTCTAACCTGATTTTCCTCTCGAATACAAATGCCTTTGTCTCTGCCATCCTTTAAGAAACTTCCTATTAATTCCTCTTTTTACTGTTCTCTCTTCTTTTCTTAACTACCAAACATTTTTGATGAAGAATACTGTTACTGTCTACATCCATTTTTCCTGCCACCTGCTCATTTCTGTACCCAGGTACTCTGGTGCCCACCTCTACTGAAACTGCCGTCTCAAACATGGGCAAAGCTCAGAGGTCAAACCTTAGATCCCTCCATCTTCACTACATAATACTCTCATGTTAGCATTCAACACATCAGTGTTTAAGACCTACATGTGCTATTAATCTGAAAATATACATGATATGCAACAAGATCATTATGGGCCCAGTTTGAAAGCCTTTAAACTGGCAAATAAAAATATGAAATTATAGAAACATTATCTACTGTTCACAATAGATACTGAACAGAGTTGCACTCATACACCATAAGGAAACTATATTGTGTTTTCCCATAAGATTCATGGTTTGAACTAAGTTGGGTTGCAACAAATACCAATGGATATCCTAAACGAGCTTCCTAACAAAAGTACTTCTAATTTATCCTAAACACTTCCTAGATAACAGGAACCACATAGTACTCTGCATATCCATTCGATTTTCTTTGCTCCAACCATTGTACAATGGAGTCAAGAGGAGGGACCATTATGCACGAAGGGGACTCCACGCTCACCCCAGTAAAAGAGGATCCTCTGAGAATGAAGACTGAGAAAAAACCAACCAATTTGAAGTCTATGAATGTCCCATTATTTAAGAAAGGCTCTGTTGAGAAAAAGATTTTTTTTTTTAATCAGAAATCTCTCTGAACACGTATTTTAACAAATGCTAAGCCATTAAATTCTTCTTTAGAAAATATTAGGTCCTTGTGAGTTTGTCAAAAATTGATTGTATCGTTTTCTGGAGCATGCCTTTTCTGTGGGCAGAATGTTTGTATTACCATGGTTCTGCCTCTTGGCACTGTGTCCATTTAGAGGCTTTATGGCCAAAGAAAGGTTTCTGCTGAGGAGGCAGGGGCCCTCTGGAGATAAAATGCCTTGTGTTTCCCTGCAGGAGGTCTAGCTCTCTCAGACGAATTTAATAGCCATTCAGGCACTGAGAAGATCTTATCTCGTGTCCTATTGGTTCGGGGTCACTTGCGGGCTCACATTATATTGAACTATGGGCAGAGAGAGAGAGAGTAATTTGTTAATGTCATGTAGGATGAACTTGGTTAGAAAGGGAAGTGTACCCGCTTTATAATAACACAAGTGTTTCCTTGCTAATCCCCTGGCAGGTTCATTATCTGTGCAGCTCCAGGCAATGGTTAGCCTATCGTGAAAGTGAAATTTAACCCTCAGCATGAAATTAATCCTCAAAGACTTATGTCTGCTCAGTCTAGGAATAATACATTCTAAGTGATTTTATAATCCTTGGCTCTCTCTTTTTGCATAGGTGCTAAATTGTTATCAAGCTGTTATGGCACATGCTAGAAAACTGATTTTTGTTGACTTGGGAAAAATGGACAAATCTACCGGTATAAGAATAAAACGACTGATTTCCTAGCTCAAGGTTACAGTTGTAAACCTGACATGGTGGGGTGGCTTAAAAAAAAAAACACATTTATAATATTACTGTTTCTTGGTGATTGTACTCATGTTTGTGCTGAGTTTTACATAATACACATAGGGATAAGGAATTTTTATGAAATATTTCACTTGACAAGGAGGCTCTTTCGTTCAGCTTATTGGACATTTGACATGGAAAACCTGGGAAACGCCGTGAGAATGCCAAATGAGTATGAATGGTTCCTTGTAGACTAAGGAAACCTTTAACAAGGGTTTAAGAGTAAAAGGAAGTGAGGCTATGTCCCTTTTCCTGTTTCAAAAGACGGCTTTATTCTTAGCCTTTTCAAGTCTCCTTTCCAAGGTACTTGGGCAACAAGGGAGAGAGATGGGAGGACAGGTTAGGCTTGCAAAGGGATGGAAGAGAGCCACTATTTACTGAGAAATATATGTATCAAGCATTTTACACAAATTGTCTTATTTAATCCTCACTGCAAATCGCAAGATAGGTATCACTTTTCCAGGTAAAGAAACAGAAAGGTTTAATTTCCTGTTCGACTTCATGCAGTGATAAGTGGCACAATTAGGATTTGAACTCAGGTCTGTCTGACTCCAAAGCCTTTTCTCTTCCCACTGTATCACATAACCTGATTAAGTTAAAAGATTTGAAAAATCAGTGAAACTTTTGCTGATTGAAATTCAATCCTTTTTACTCCCCAAATGCAAGTTTATCTAGTTGCAGTTTAGTTTATTAATGTTTCTATGTGCTAATTTGTTTTCTTTTTATGTAACATGAATTCTTAAGTTGCTTATAAGTTCCATATACAACATTATTACAAAATTAATTCATACTCACTTATAGCACTTAAAAAATGATTGTGAGATAAATACAGAAAAGGCCCAGGGGTGGGGTAAAAGTGTATCCTAGTTTACAGAACTCGTTATTCCTTTACATTTCAAAGAAATTGAGCATTTTCTAAATTTAGGAAATATATCTGATTTGCTATTTTAATCCAGCAAATGCACATTTATTCGATGTCTACTATAGTTTATTATCTACTTTACACAGTTTTAAATAATTTTTGCACAGAGAAAGTGGACTTTAAAAGAATTATAGCTCTACCTGTGTGTATTCCTACTTTGCCACACTCCTCATCAAATTTGCATTTCAGATCTTGGTTCTCTCATGCCTGGCCTATTTTAACATTCTTATTTGCTATTACTTCCTGTTGGTTGGCATTGCCTGTCACTCTTCTGTGGGAAGGAATTAAATTGGTCTGGCACAAATTCCCCTTCACAAAACCAAGTTCAGTGGAAGCCAGTGCTCTTTCCTAAGTAGATACCAATCAACTGTTTAATAACTTACTCTAATTTCTGCCTATTGTTTAGGTACTTCTTTTTTATTCTACATGTATCATTTTTTCCCCTAAACTTCTAGAACATTCCTCCTAAGCTTTAAAAAAAATTATAAGTGGAGTTCTGAGGAAAAGATTATCAGCCCTTACTGCTGTAACATATCTCCTTTTAAAACTCTAACAAGGCTCATTTCTGTACTGGTTTAACTTCTTATCCACCCATGGAAACATACTGTTTATGGCCCCAGAACTGTCCTTTCTGGCATCACAGAAAGTTAACTGCTTCCAATAAGTTTTCATTTAACTCCCTCTGTTTTCAAACTCATCAACTCAATTTGTATATCCTATCTCCTTTCCGCATTTAGTTATTTTTTTCTCTGTGTGTATGTATAATTTATTTTAATAGTACTGAATATTTACTTTGAATTCCCTTCTCATTGACTCGGATTTTTAAACCTCCTTGCATCTCACCATTTTTAGTATCTTTATGCCTAGTATATAGTTTGCTATGCACTTTCTAGATGGATTGAAAATTTAACTTTAAAGGACCTACATGGAAGTTTTACATTTCAGTGAAATTAGTACTATTTTTTTTCCAATTTTAAGCCAATTAATTTATTCAAACTCTAATAAATGATGAGTATTTTATTTTAGTCAAGTAAAAATAGATTCTGATAAAATGATACTTGTTTAATCACACAAGAAAGGGTGGCATCCACTTTGTTTTCTGTGGTTTGTTTAGTAATTGTAGAATGCCACAGGACATTCCTTTGAAGTGATCAATTTCACAAGGGTAGAAACAGTCATTTATAGTGTTTAAAAAAATAATCTTAAAAAGGCATAAAGCTGCAAACAGGCAGTAAAAATTTGTTGCAAAGCAGACGCTTTTGAGCACCCCAGAATACCTTCCTGTTGGCATTTGTTTATAATTTTGTTTGTTTTTCTAAAATTACTTCCAAATTGTCAGCCTGCAGAAATGCGTGAAAAGGTGTAATAATCACACTTCAGATCCGTTAAGTTAATACGGAATATTATGGAAAATTGTTTAACTCTTGAAAATCCCTCTACAACTATAAAAGTGCAAATGAGATTGTCCCTGCTGTTTTAGCCAGGCCTGTGAGCCTCAAAGCAATAGGATATTTATAAGAAAATTCCAGACATAGCAGTGCTGCCATGATCCATATGACCCAAACTTTCCAGTTTTTGTCTTTTATCCTGTCTAAGGAAAAACAAAGAGGCATGAAATTTAAATTGGATGATCTCAAGTTATTGTCATGACTCGTAGCAATGAAGATATGCATGTTATTTTATAGAGTCTTTATAGGTTGATTTGGAAGAAAAGGCACTTTTTAATTTTTATCACATTCTGGTGATTTTCAAGTCACTATCTCTCCATAAACAGCTCCAACTTCTCTCTAACACTGTCATGACCAACTGGCTATTTCTGTTTTCCAGTGAGGGGTTTGGTTTTCTTTAAAACTGATTATACTGACAATGCATTATATTTGGAAGTTTCTGTGTCATTTTTTGTCAAACAAGCAAAGATATGGGCATGGAAATGACGTGAATATATCTATGTATTGATCTTTCTCAAGTTTTATCCTTGGAAAAGACTTCACTGGTACCTACAACTGTGACTCAGACAACTTGAAGAAAAAGAACATTGTGTATTTAAGAGTCTTTTCAACGTTCCTAATTTAGTTTGAAATTTAATTTAGTTGGTTTCACTTTGGATTTGTCAGAAAACATTTTTGCCAGCCTTATAGGCAATGTGGCTTCATTCTAAGGGTTGATACGTCTTATGAAAGATTGTTTGAGGAACACCAAAGAGGAAATTCCATTTTGTATCAGTTCAAAACTGGCATAATAAAATTAGCTTGTAGGGGAAACTTATTTTATTTTCAAACTATATAAACAACTGAAGTAATGAGGGACTATACACTAAATAGCACTCAATTTATTAGTGGAGGACTGAAGTTGAAATTCAGAATATTTTCCTCTTATTTGTACCTACTTTATGTACTAAATATATCTTCCCACAAGTTTTGGTAATGCTACATATATTAAGGTACAGTGGTAGGCAAAAACTCTAGCATTTTAGCCTTAAATCTTGGCTTTTTAAGCCATACCTTTTTAATAGAAATGTAATGTGAGCCATACATATAAATTTCAATATGCTATTAGCCACATTTTAATAATTAAAAATCCATGTTTACTATAATACATCTTATGGGATGCAATGTTTAAAGTAAAATATGGTCCTAGTAAAATGATGACTTTATGTTTAATGGGAAAATATTTTACACTTTAGCTTTTAAATTAAATCTAAATTAATTAAATAAAATAAATTTATTTTCTCATTTTTACTAGCTACATTTCAGCTGCACTAGTGACTACCATATTGGACAGTGCAGTTTTAAGCCTTTGTGGATCTTACAGAAAACTCTAGTGCTATTTTAATGGTCTATTTGTGTGAAGTCATTATTTAGAAGAAACACGACCAGAGATAAATCACTTTCTGCAGGTCCACTAGAAATCAGTGTATAAATTGCTTTTGTGCAAGACTGATTTCTCAGGGCACCTATTTCCCTGGTTTTAGCTGTGCCTATGCACATGTGTGTTCTAGGAGAGTTGGTTGACAAGGGAAGTGAGGGGGAGAGAGGAGGAGACTTTGGCTATTTGATCAATCTGTGACTTTTAGGAACAGATAACCACCTTCCACTTTGAATCCTATCAGGAAGTCCTGGTAAATCTAAGCCTTTGTTTATATATCCCAAGTTATGAAATTGAGAGGATATTGAGGAGGGGATGGTGTGGGTTTCCTACATATGGTCAAGGGCAATAGTAATATTCCTTAAGAATATATTAATTTAGAAAAATAATGACCTTTTTGATCTTAACCTTATTACAGCTTATATAAAACATGCAACTTTAAAATAGAGTGAAAATGTATTTTTCCTCTCATTTTTTTCTTCTCCCAGGGGAGGAAAGTGAGTGCTTTATAGTTCCTCTTTTATGAAATAAAAGCAAGTCTACAGCAGTTATCACTAAAGACTTACTAGCATACTAGAATTAAATATTTAGAAAAAAAAAATTATCTCTTAAAATGGAATATTTGGATTCTGTGCCTGGATATTCGCACAAAGACACTGCACCAAAACTGCAAAGACACTGCACCCTTGCCTCCATGTGTGAGGCACTTCACACACTGAGTAGAAGTGATGAGATATTTAGTATAAGAATAATTTCTCATTCACTTAGGCGCTTATGTAGCGCCTTTTTGTTGGTAACTAATGACAGTAAAAAGAATGTGAATAATACCAAATAAATATGAAAGAACAAAATGTGATTAGTTCTTTGGATGCAAATTCTGTATCCAGCATTCATGGCATGTCCAGGTTGGTACAAGGATGTTTTCCCCCTAAGAAATAACATGGTAAAACCACGATTCTGTGGTTATATATACTTTTTCTGACTTTTTGTTTTATGCAAACATTTCTATTTCTAAATATAAAGACTTGGATTCTAAATGGTGTACTAGGAATGGGCCCTATTCACAATGCACAATCCTGTAAAAAACAATAATGTGCTCTCTCACTGGTGAAGCAATCCACTAGGGAAAAAAATTATAACAGCAGATGATGGCTATCATATAACTGAAGAGTGAAAAGATAGGAAATTTTTACCAGAAGATATGAAGGTACACTTTTTGCAAGACCTGTGTTGAGGTACCTGCCAATTTCCTCCTTTCCTTCCCATCATTCACAGGCTTGGAGGAAGGGCTGCACTTCACAACCATGTTTGAACCAGAACTCTGTTCCCTGGATATAACTAACCAGTGGGAGACACTGACTCCCAGAGAATTTTAACTGTGATATGATTTTGTATTGAGAGAACAAACAGGACACAGATGACACTCTCAAATTAGGGTAATTTGAAGATGGTTTATATTATAAATGGATTTCTTACAAAAGTAAGTGTGGGCAGGGTGTAAGGAAATCAGATGGAAGAACTCAGGATCCTGTGGCTACCAGCAGCAGGAGGTCAAGCTGTCACTACATGTAAGCTCAAAGGCATGTGTGAAGAAGGGAAAGGTTACCAAAACTTGAAAAATGAAAGGCGTGAAGAGAGGGCTCCTTAAGAGGAGCATGAACTTCTGTTGACAGAGGCAAGCCTGAAGAAGCTTCACAGGAAGGAACCAGACAAGTAAATACCATGAACTCTTTTTCCTCCCTTCCTTCTGTCACTTGCCAGGGCGTCTCATGACCAAATCTGACTGGAAGGCATAGAACATAATCAATTCAGATCACCTCTTAGGGCAACCGATGGAGTGGAAAAGGTAGAGAGTGGATCTGGAATAACAAAGGAAAGATATTTGACACATGTGGTGGCAGAAAGGAGTAAGTGGTGGGTACTAGGTTTGTGCCACGCCACCAAGGACGGTTTGCTCTATCAAATTCAGTCCTGTCAGGGAGCAGGAATTATGAGTAACCAGAAGAGATTGTTCTACAAAGAACACAGAGAAACAGTACAGTGTTGATCCTTGGATCAGTTAAGGCAAATCGAGCTGCAGTAAAACATATACCCCTAAATTTCAGTGGTTTATCCCAATAAAATATACTCATGTAATAGTCCAATGTGAGTATTACCAGATGGTCGGAGCTTTTCCTCAGTGTGTGATTTAGGGATCCAGGCTTCTTCCATCTTGTGGCTCTGCACCCACTAGAGCATCCTTCTTGCAGGTGATACAGACTTGATGTAAGACGTGGCTCATCTTCATGTAAGATGATTTTACAAAGTACATCTTACAGATAAAACACAAGAGAGAATGGAAAAGCCCTACTCACTTCTTAAAGGCCTCCGTCTGCAAGTGACACACCACTTCACTGAAATTCCATTGAAAAGAACTAGTCATAATACCTACACCTAGATGTACAGGGAGCTAGGGATGTACTCAGTATCTGGCTGGGTAGGATCTTCGAGCATCAACTTCATACAGTGGAAAAGGAAGCAGGAGGTTTTAGGTGGGCAGTTTATTACTTCCATCATAATCAATAATGGATTTCCCAGTTTCAGTCCCAGATCCCTGAAGACCTCATTACACCTCTTTGTCACACAATCTGTAATAACCACCACCCTGTGTGTATTACCTTGAAACATGTCAGTTCTAACAACTTTGGTGAAGCTATGGTCACTTAGGGTAGGTATTACAATGTAACAAGAAAGTCATCTGTTTTACCTCAAATTTTTATAATACTTAAACTTGAGATTTTTAAAGAAAATTTTCTTTATTTTGTTTGTATCTACAAGTGTAGCACCTTTAATTGTGTACTTGTGTACCTGTGGTAAAATGTTTAAGTCTTCAAAACGTTCAGAAATTGTGTCACTTTTTAATTTTCTTAAAAGTTGGCTGAAACTCAATCTGACACAAATAGTATTGCTAACAAAATGCTATATCGATCTGAACCAAACTTCATTGCAGAAAGGTCTCTTTATATACTGACTCCACCATTGGAAATACTAATTTCTCTCAATCCCTTTATTCCAAGTTTCTACATTAAAGGAAGTGAAAAAAAATAGAGACTTCCTGCCAACAATTCTATAAATTATATCAAGACTTTTCAAAGAGACAATTCAAAGTATGGAATTGTAGCTGTATCATGATTTCTGCCAGAATTTGACCTAATACACATGAGTAAGAGTGGGCTTAGCGGTTCCAAACGTATTTGTACTGAGAAGTAGAATCCTGCACAGTAGTATTCTCTCTCTCTTTCTCTCTCTCTCTCTCTCTCTCTCTCTCTCTCTCTCTCTCTCTTTCTTAATCTCTCTCTCCCCCTTTCTCTCTCTCAATCTCTCTGTCCTCTTCCTCCCCCAACTCCCCAAAAAAGGTAATGCAACACTACTGGATCCAACAGAAAACCATGGTCATTTGGTTAGAATTCTGAACATATGTAAGCTTCTAAAAGTTATTTTTGTCTTTTTCTCAATGTTTAGAACTACACATGCCATCTAGAGAATCTAAGTAACAGACACTTATCACCCAGACCATAGCACGGAAGTGGAAAGCAAACATTAAAAGTCATGGAAGGGCATTTTGTGTACAGAATCAAGCAGAAACGGAATGCATAAAACCAATAGGGGACCAGAAGGAAGAAGGCAGGACTCATTACAGCTGGCCTCAGCTGTGCTTTGTGCGCTCATCTTCATCCTCATCCTAAGTTATAAACTAACTCTGGTTCAGTTTCCGGGAGCAACAAGACTCTTTAGTAAGCCCTTGAAGTAGAGAGGTCCAGAAGGGATAGGAGCACAAGGCAGCAGGGCCATCCTTCCACCAGGAAGATACTGTGCCTGAGTGTGACCACAGAGCTGGGGGTAAAGGACCCAAGAGGAACATGGGAGCTGTCTGCCTCCGCTTTCCTCTCAGAACAGCTCACTGTCAGGGAAAGTTCAAACTCAGCCAGAGGCCACTTCTCTCAGAACCTCAACTCTCTGGTGCGGAACTGAGAAACAAAACACATGCGAAAAAGTCTCTGAACAGCCAAAATAGATGTTGCAAAGGCCAAGCACTGATGCTCGTGGACCTGACTCGTGGGATGGCCCCTCGGGCCCTCACTAAGGGCCATGACCAAGCGGGGCTATCTGGTCCTTAGTTCACGGCTGGTTTTAAGTGACAAAGGAAAGGTCACAGGAAGAAGGCCAGACGGAAAGAGTGGGAGGAAAGGAGGGGGACAAGGAGACTGGCTTAGGGGCATATAGAACAAAGCCATTCAGGGAAAACAAAGAACCAGAAACACATCGTGAGGCCATTTGTGTATGGAATGGCCTACCCAGACCTTGCCAGGCCTGAGGAGACACCTGTGTAACCCCACAGGGGGTGAGTCCCATTCAGAAGGTCCCACCAACCTCCCGCATGTCAAAAATGCTGTTGGCTTCCCTGTGTGCTATGGAAGGAGGTAAACAAGAATTTGATAAATATGGGAAGACTTGCCTGTTATTAATGTTTCAAAACTACCTGTTTGTCTCCTTTTAGAATACAAACTTCTGTAAGAGCGTTGATATCTTAGTTAGGCAGAAAGTAAACCCTCGGTGCTCATACTTTATAGATGTTAGTTGGCCTGTATTCTCTGTAAATGTCAGCATTTCAGAACACTTTTTGCTCTTCTCTATTCAATGATAAGGTTTTACTTGTAAAGGAAGGGACTAAATCTTCTAGTGTTTAAATCTAATCTTCGCCTTGAGATTGGACACAACCAGAATTCATATATTTGCTATAAATTTTTCACTGGGGTCGCATTTTAAATGAATGTGTTATGTTTCATTTCTAAAACTTTATGGAGCCTAGATTAATTAAGATATCCAGGTATCTGAATCTTAATTTGTAGAACAGATTTTTTTTTCCAAGGTAATTGTGTTTTTGTTTTTATATTAAATTTATTGGGGTGACATTGGTTAGTAAAATTACATAGGTTCCAGGGCTACGATTGCCCATTACATTGTCTAGGTGTTGCTTTGTGTGCTCACCACCCAGTCAGTTCTCCCTCCATCACTATATATTTTATGCCCCCTCCCTCTTCCCCCACCCCATCCCCCTTACTCTCTAGTAACCTCTATTGTCAGTGTCCATGAGGCTTTTTTCATTTCAATTGTTCATCTATTTTGTTCTTTACATCCCACATACAAGAGATATCTTATAAGGCACTCGTATGTTTTGAAATGCAAAGTTACATTTATGTAAAAAGCTGCTAGTTGGAGTAAGATCAGCATTCTCTGAAATTAAATGGCTTGAACTGTCTTGTAGTGCTTTGCTACCTGCCAAAGTACCCACCTGTAATTCTGCCAAAAATATTAGTTGTTTTTTATTAAACATTTGGTTAATTAGTGAAGCATAGTTTCCTGTACAAGTTCTGTAGACAAGTTAAGCCTGCTCCTGGGTGGGAATAATTCATGCACCTCTTCTCTTGCCAGTGTTCTAAGTGATGTTTAATTATTTTTAGCATGTTATTTGATGATAATGAAAACACACCCTTTCACTGGCTCTTTTAAGTATGGGTTCATGACATAATGGAATATTCATTATTAAGCCATTTAGTTGAGGGAAAGAGGGAGAGGCAAAGAGGGAATCAGGGAGTGTGTGTGGGGGTGGGGGGGGAGAGAATAGGATAGAGAGAGAGAGAGAGGATTATAAAGCTCATTACTTGATATTGGCCTGACAGTATTCTCCAGTCACATAGTAGGTACTTAAACATTTGGAAATAAATGCTATAGAAGTTCCAGATAATTGTAGAAAGATTGGGGGTGGGGGCGATGGGGGTGGGGGGGGGGTGGGGAGGCTATCCAGAATGTATCAAATCAGTTGTCTATAATGATAGAGCTAAAAGGAATCACTTGATGTCTTTTATTCTTCAAAGTGGACAGCATCTAAATTATTCTACAAAGATGTCCCACCTCCCCTTGAAGAGATCTCTCTCCATCCACAATCTCTACTCCTGACATGGAAGTATTAAATGACATGAACACGATGCATCTCTAAAATCTGGCCTTCCCCAGCACAGTTAATTCAGGGCTGATTTCTTTCTTGTTTTTGTTTTTGTTTTTGTTTTTAGAAAGGAGGAGGTGGGGTGCAGAGCAGTCTCCATAGTCGTACATTGTCAGTTGTGACAGGGTTTTATTCACATAAATGTGGAGCCATGTGAGGCAGGAACTGAGCTGGGGACGTTCCACGTGGGAGGTGACTACCTTCACCACTGAGCTATTCAGAGGTTACCAGTTGCACCATGGTTCAGCGTATGGGGTTGTACAAGCTAGGTCTGGGAATCGAACCCTGGATCTCATGATTGGGAGGCAAGCACTCAATCGCTGATCTGCCCTGGCATACCCTGGGGCTGATTTCTTTACAATTCCAGACATAAACCTCAAAGGTAGTTGGATGATATTCAAGTAACTTTATTTTCTTATTGAAAACTGAAAAAACTTGATTCATGAAACCAACTTTACCGAACCAGGGAGACAAATTTGTACAGCTAAAAGACTTCAGTGAAATCTATTCCCTCTAGTATAATGCCTTTCTAACTCCAAGCTGATATTTTTCCGTTTTTTTTTTTTTCAAGTGATTTTAACCCTACGAATATAAGGGACTGTGAAAGCTATGGGACACCCTGAGATGAGATTATATGTGTAAAAATCTTCTCCGAGTTAAAAGTGCTCTATGAGTAAGCAGGATGCTTACCATTTCTTTGCCATTTGGGGGTCCTGTCCACCTACAAAATGCCTTTGAAAACTATGTTCCCATCTGAAACTGAGAATAATCCACCCAAATATTGGTAACATATGAGGTAAATGTTAATATAAAGATAAAAATGTCCCTTGAAGTTTTCCTCAACTATGGCAAACTTAAGCATGTTTTCTTTCTTACTAGCCAGGTTTACTTATCTCCATTCCCCCAATTTATTTCTAGCAGAAGAGATTATGCTTATGGGTGCAAAGAAACAACCCACTTTTCATCTTTCTTTGACTGTAGTGAAAAGAATCCTTTCTTATCAGTGCTAAATAAACCATAAAATAGGCACATTTATATGAAATGTATATTAGGTCTTCAGAGGCTATATTTTATGTCATTCCTTCCCTGGGATCCTGGGTTATGGTCTCCAGTATATAATTAGTTTTGTGAAGTGACTCATTTTCCAGGGCCAGCAAGAGGGTTCTGGTAGGTTTGACTGGTTTTGAATTTCCTGTTCTGGACATTTTTCATGGAGGCCAGAAACCAAGAACTTTAGTCTCTTCGTGACCAATGAGCTGAGGTTCAACAGGGAAGAATGATATTGTATGGTTGTCTATCACCAGGCAGTAGGTGCTACTGGTGAAAGCTAGGGCCCAAGGAGGTAGGTAGAGAAGATGAGAGAGCGAAAGAACATAGCTAACTTCTCATTTTGGGGGGGAATATCAAATTTTTCTAGAACTATAATTATTTGGGAAATATGGAGAAATTATTATACTTGTCATTACTTTTATATTTTAATATTTGATTGCTGAAGTTGGTGTAGCTGTCTCTATTCTCATCACCTTGATAATGGGTTTTATTTCCAATCTGTGCTTCATCCTTCTCCCATCATTACCACATGCAAGTTGGTTTCATGCTAATTAACTACTGTAATGGCCTACCGTGGTTGATGTAGGTAGGTGCATCTGGGTATGAAGTCATCTGTTGGCATTAAATATAAATTTAGTTAAATATGTGCATACATAACACATATGTATATTCAAAGAATGGCAGCACCACTATCTAATATTAAGCATACTTTTATAATGTGACCTGTATTTTACAAAACAACATGTCTGAAAGTCATGCTAGTCAAACTTTTGTGTAATTAAGACCAGTTTATGCTTGGAGCATTTTAATTATATAGCCATGTCAATTGGCCTATTTTATTACCTGTGGTTTAGCAGTAATAGATTTAGGTTGTAATCTTTAATGATCATTTGTCTGTGACTTGTTAACTAGCATATTGTCATTAAAATAAATTTTAGAATTATATTCTCAGTGTACTTAAATACTATCCCATAAGTAATATAAACGGTGGAAAGTTGTGCCAGATGATAGAATACACTCTCTTATCATGATTCCTTTGACTAGATTCTAAGTACTAGAAATACCGTATGTCTTATAGTTATGTAAGATGTACGAAAATAGATCTATTTCATTACAATCAATAATCAAGGACACATAGGTAAACGTTTATTGTAAAGAAATCTGTGGTTGGCAAAAATGATGAACCATTTATAGGATATTTAAGCGTACTGTTAAAGTATGAATTGTAAAAATGTACAGACTATCAGATGTTAAATTTCCTTGGCTTGTGAAAGAAGACTGCAATTAAATGTGTCTGGGATCATAGGAAATTACTTAAAGTATAATTAGGCTATCTGGGTTGATTTGATATTTCAGAGCGATAATACTTTTGAGGCTTTTTTCCAAAAACCTCAAAACGTGTTCAAAATCACATGGCATAATTTGCCTTTCTTTTGTGGCCTTGCCAAGATGTTGTTACTTTATCTGTAGTAATTATCTAGGCTGACTGAGCACTCCAGGTTACATATTTCTTCAAATTATAAACTGTTTTATAATCACCTAGAGAAATTTATTGGTCTTCTTTACAATATCATAAATGCTAAGTCAAAGCACAGCCCAGCCCACCTAGCCCACCTACACCTAGTAAAGACATTCAGACTTTAAACAGGCAAAAAATCTGTTATTTTTTACTGGGTATAGGTTTATATATCTTTTATAAAGAGACTCTCCAAGGAACATGACTGAGAAACAATCAGAAGAAGTATCTCTTTCCACTCCCCACCAACTGAATTTTTAGAATAATTTCTTAAACTGGTAAATTAGTATGAGTACAACTTTTGAACTTCAGTCAGTGATCATTGCTGGGATATAGCCAAATGCAAGACATTTGTGTATTTGTTAGCATTATTTGTTACCATTGAGGTGTTCATTGATGATGGGCCCAGATTGTGAACCCAGCAAGCAAAGGTTATGCTTAAATCCCAGGTGAACCAAGTTCCTAGAACCTCTATTTAATCTTTGCATTCTGCCTTATTTTATAAATCTTACATCTCCCTGCCTCCTGCCTGTTTGTTCCCTTCTAGAGGACAAGATCTGTGGTTGTTCATCTCTAGGTCCCCAAAACTCTTAACCTTGCCCCTTGTGCAAATGGGGATCTTAGGAAATGTAGACAGAAATCTTTGTCTAGAACTCTAAACCACATCATCCCAGCATGATTAAAGGAGTCTTGTGCTCATTGTTGCTAAGGCAATGTTGTGTGGATTAGTAGTATAATCTGAAGTAAAACAAAATACCCATAGCTAAATTTTTTTTAAAGATTTATTTTATTGATTTTGACAGACAGAGACAGAGAGTGACAGAGAGAAGGGGGAGGGCCCAGAGCACTCTCCATAGTTGTACCTCATCAGTTTTCCACATGGTTTGTTCCACACAGGTCAGCGGGGCCTCACAAGGCGGGAACTAGGCTGTGGGCCTTCTGCGTGGGAGGTGCACCCCCTTGAGCCAGGGGCTGAAAAGCAGGGGTTGGGGGGGTGGGGGAAGGCACGAGAACTGAACTGGGGGCCTCTCGTATGGGAAGCTCACCCCAATTCAGCATATGGGCTGCATAGGTTAGGGCTGGGATTTGATCCTCAGTCCCCAGGGATTCAAAGTGAGTGCTTAACCCACTGAGCCAATCAGCTTCCCCAACTTTTTTTTTTCTAATCACCATGCACAATCACTAGGTACTTAAAATTGGACCAATAAAGCTATGGCCATAGAGTAATGGTAGAAGGAAGCCTTTCTTGCTAACACTTGCTAAAAGGTAACTGACAGAATCATCTCCAAAATCAGCAGCCTTATCTCCTCACCGTCTGTCTTGGTCTTTCTGTAGGGATGGCAAATGCAGAGGCCCTGGGCCCCTTCAGTTCAGTGATTGGCCTCTCATAAGAAGAGGTTACTTTTTCTCTTGCAGCCACCTCACTGGAAGGTAGTTTTTCAGAGTTCAAGAAACGTGGTGGGAATTTTTCGAAAGAAGTACTTTCTAGGTAGGTGTGTACACCTCAATGTCAAAACCTTGGGCGTGTCATTGCATGTTTAGTCTTACTTTGGCCCTATTCAACCAACCAGTAAGAAAACAAACATACCCCTTAGAAGTAGCATCTTATTTTGGTAAGATGGGCTAATTACAGTGCATTAAAATCTTTATTTAATCTTTCTACAGTTATCCTTTTAATGTGTTCTGTAATCGCGAACCTTTACTCTCTGTTAATCTCTGTTTCATTAGTGGGTTTCTTAAGTGTTTATTAAGAAGCACGGGTCACATTCTGGCATTTACTAATCATCTGTGTTCATACCACATTTATAGAGATCTCTGTAGGGAATTTCATTAGGCTCATCACCACTTGCTGTCAGTATACAGTTTTTATTAGGAGTCTCCACCCCTATAAAATACAGAATTTGGGGCTTTACAAAACAAAATGAAATGTCTCCTCTCTCATGGCTAACAAACTCAAATATTAAGTTCCTTCAAAAATCAGTGTCCTACCTGTTAGAATGGCTATAATCAACAAGACAAGGGATAACAAGTGCTGGAGAGGCTGTGGACAAAAAGGAACCCTCATACACTGCTGGTGGGAATGTAAACTGGTACAACCACTATGGAAGGCTGTATGGAGATTCCTCAAAAAATTATGAATGGAATTACCATATGACCCAGCCATCCCACTACTGGGCATCTACCCA